>JBBPBX010004893.1:0-33406 GCA_038048925.1 Garcialebias charrua
AATTTACATACCATTATCAATGTGTGTCGAAGTGTTCACTGATAAAGCACAATAAATCTCGTGCAGATCGGATAATGTATCACTAAGATATAACTGTAGTAATAATACAGGGGGCGCTATGGAGTAAAAATTTACATACCATTATCAATGTGTGTAGAAGTGTTCACTGATGAATCATAATAAATCTCGTGCAGATCGGATAATGTATCACTAAGATATAACTGTAGTAATAATATAGGGGGCGCTATGGAGTAAAAATTTACATAACATTATCAATGTGTGTCGAAGTGTTCACTGATAAAGCATAATAAATCTTGTGCAGATCGGATGATGTATCACTGAGATATAACTATAGAAATAATGTAGGGGGCGCACTTGAGTCAAATGTTAGCCCACCATATCAATGTGTCCACAAGGGCTCACTGATGATGCACAATAAATCTGGTTCAGATCGGATGATGTATCACTGAGATACAACAGTTTGAATAATCTAGGGGGCGCTATGGAGGCTATTTGCTAATTAGCATAAACACCTGTTCAAGGGGTGGGTAATGATCGATCATAATGATTTTGGTACTCCTCAGATCAAATCTGTGGAGTTTAGAACCAAACGTATGGTGACGGCGTTACGTCTTACTTCGCCACGTCACCACGCCCACTTGCTCCACCCAAAACGAACAGTGCTGGAAAGCTTGTTACACCACCATGTCTTCGGTGACTGGATACAATGTCACGTTGATTAGGTAACAGGGATCCGATATGGACCGTTCAACGTAAAACTTTACACTTCCTGTTGTCAGGGGGCGTGGCTTAAGTGATGTCATGATTTGACCATACAGTTTTGCAGGGGACCGGATGTGGGTCAATCACTGAAGGTTTGATGTATTAGACAGTTTTCATGTAAGAGCTGTAAGCGTTTCGTTTTTCATGGCGAGATGTCCAACTTTGAGGTCTGGCCCCGCCCCTTCAGCATGCATGAAAACGCACAGTTTTGATAACATTTGTTCCCTCGTGCCTTATAAAGAAACTGACCAAGTTTGAATCAAATCGAGCGAAATCCCTAGGAGGAGTTCGTTGAAATGCAGAGGTTGTAAACGGCCAAAAAGGGGTGAAAATTTGGTCATCGTTCCAAAATGGCCGCCTTACCATTTATCGTACAACATTGGTGCCAGAGGGTTTTCTGTGCATCTTGGTGAGTTGGACAAGTGTACCAAATTTCATGATTCTACGTCAAACTAAGGTCAATGCAGAGGGTATTTTGAATATTTCTAGGGGGCGCTCTTGAGCCGTTTCTGTAGCGATTTGCTAATTAGCATAAACACCTGTTCAAGGGGTGGGCAATGATCGATCATACTGATTTTGGTACTCCTCGGATCAAATCTGTGGATTTTAGATCCAAACGTATGGTGATGGCGTTACGTCTTACTTCGCCATGTCGCCACGCCCACTTGCTCCACCCAAAACGAACAGTGCTGGAAAGCTTGTTACACCAACATGTCTTCAGTCACTGGACACAATGCCACGCTGATTAGATAACAGGGGTCCGATATGGACAGTTCAACGTAAAACTTTACACTTCCTGTTGTCAGGGGGCGTGGCTTAAGTGATGTCATGATTTGACCATACAGTTTTGCGGGGGACCGGATGTGGGTCAATAACTGAAGGTTTGATGTATTAGACTTTTTTCGTGTAAGAGCTGTAAGCGTTTCGTTTTTCATGGCGAGATGTCCAACTTTGACGTCTGGCCCCGCCCCTTCAGCATTCATGAAAACGCACAATTTTGATATCGTTTGTTCCCCCGTGCCTTATGAAGAAACTGGCCAAGTTTGAACCAAATCGAGCGAAATTCATAGGAGGAGTTCGTTCAAATGCGGAGGCTGTAAACGGCCAAAAAGGGGTGAAAATTTGGTCATCGTTCCAAAATGGCCGCCTTACCATTTATTGTACAACATTGGTGCCAGAGGGTTTTCTGTGCATCTTGGTGAGTTGGACAAGTGTACCAAATTTCATGATTCTACGTCAAACTAAGGTCATGCGGAGGGTATTTTGAAAATTTCTAGGGGGCGCTCTTGAGCCGTTTCTGTGGCGATTTTTGCCACGCCCCCAAAATACGTAATTTTTCACCAGTCCTGACGAGTCCGCCAAATTTGGTGAGTTTTCATATATGATAAAGCCCCCAAAATGCCACTTCTTTTGGGGGAAGAATAAAAATAAAAAAAATTAAAGCTGCAAGCAGCATTGAGGCCCTCGCAGCTTAGCGCCGCTCGGACCTTATTGAGGCGACCGCGCGAGCTCCAGCTCGTCCGCTCGGTCGCCATTTCGAAGTCTCTCGTGTCTACTCCGCACCAGGGGTGCACACGCACAATAAATCTGGTTCAGATCAGATGATGTCTCACTGAGATATAACAGTTTGAATAATCTAGGGGGCGCTATGGAGTTATATGTTAAATCACAAAATCAATGTGTCCACAAGGGCTCACTGATGATGCACAATAAATCTGGTTCAGATCGGATGATGTATCACTGAGATATAACTATAGAAATAATGTAGGGGGCGCACTTGAGTTAAATGTTAGCCCACCATATCAATGTGTCCACAAGGGCTCACTGATGATGCACAATAAATCTGGTTCAGATCGGATGATGTATCACTGAGATATAACAGTTTGAATAATCTAGGGGGCGCTCTGGAGTCATATGTTAAACCACAATATCAATGTGTCCACAATGTCTCAATGATGATTCACAGTAAATCTGGTTCAGATCGGATGATGTATCACTGAGATATAACTATAGAAATAATGTAGGGGGCGCACTTGAGTCAAATGTTAGCCCACCTTATCAATGTGTCCACAAGGACTCACTGATGATGCACAATAAATCTGGTTCAGATCGGATGATGTCTCACTGAGATATAACAGTTTGAATAATCTAGGGGGCGCTCTGGAGTCACATGTTAAACCACAATATCAATGTGTCCACAAGGTCTCACTGATGATACACGATAAATCTGGTTCAGATCGGATGATGTCTCACTGAGATATAACAGTTTGAATAATCTAGGGGGCGCTATGGAGTTATATGTTAAACCACAATATCAATGTGTCCACAAGGGCTCACTGATTATTCACAATAAATTTGGTTCAGATCGGATGATGTATCACTGAGATATAACTATAGAAATAATGTAGGGGGCGCACTTGAGTCAAATTTAGCCCACCTTGTCAATGTGTCCACAAGGGCTCATTGATGATACACAATAAATCTGGTTCAGATCAGATGATGTCTCACTGAGATATAACAGTTTGAGTAATCTAGGGGGCGCTCTGGAGTCATATGTTAAACCACAATATCAATGTGTCCACAATGTCTCACTGATGATACACAATAAATCTGGTTCAGATCGGATGATGTATCACTGAGATATAACTGTAGTAATAATATAGGGGGCGCTATGGAGTAAAAATTTACATACCATTATCAATGTGTGTCGACGTGTTCACTGATAAAGCACAATAAATCTCGTACAGATCGGATAATGTATCACTGAGATATAACTGTAGAAATAATATAGGGGGCGCTGTGGAGTAAAAATTTACATACCATTATCAATGTGTGTAGAAGTGTTCACTGATGAATCACAATAAATCTCGTGCAGATCGGATAATGTATCACTAAGATATAACTGTAGTAATAATATAGGGGGCGCTATGGAGTAAAAATTTACATACCATTATCAATGTGTGTCGAAGTGTTCACTGATAAAGCACAATAAATCTTGTGCAGATCGGATAATGTATCACTAAGATATAACTGTAGTAATAATACAGGGGGCGCTATGGAGTAAAAATTTACATACCATTATCAATGTGTGTAGAAGTGTTCACTGATGAATCACAATAAATCTCGTGCAGATCGGATAATGTATCACTAAGATATAACTGTAGTAATAATATAGGGGGCGCTATAGAGTAAAAATTTACATAACATTATCAATGTGTGTCGAAGTGTTCACTGATAAAGCACAATAAATCTCGTGCAGATCGGATAATGTATCACTGAGATATAACTGTAGTAATAATATAGGGGGCGCTATGGAGTAAAAATTTACATAACATTATCAATGTGTGTCAAAGTGTTCACTGATGATGCACAATAAATCTGGTTCAGATCGGATGATGTATCACTGAGATATAACTATAGAAGTAATGTAGGGGGCGCACTTGAGTCAAATGTTTGCCCACCATATCAATGTGTCCACAAGGGCTCACTGATGATGCACAATAAATCTGGTTCAGATCGGATGATGTATCACTGAGATATAACAGTTTGAATAATCTAGGGGGCGCTCTTGAGTCATATGTTAGCCCACCATATCAATGTGTCCACAAGGGCTCACTGATGATGCACAATAAATCTGGTTCAGATCGGATGATGTATCACTGAGATATAACTATAGAAATAATGTAGGGGGCGCACTTGAGTCAAATGTTAGCCCACCATATCAATGTGTCCACAAGGGCTCACTGATGATGCACAATAAATCTGGTTCAGATCGGATGATGTATCACTGAGATACAACAGTTTGAATAATCTAGGGGGCGCTATGGAGGCTATTTGCTAATTAGCATAAACACCTGTTCAAGGGGTGGGTAATGATCGATCATAATGATTTTGGTACTCCTCAGATCAAATCTGTGGAGTTTAGAACCAAACGTATTGTGACGGCGTTACGTCTTACTTCGCCACGTCACCACGCCCACTTGCTCCACCCAAAACGAACAGTGCTGGAAAGCTTGTTACACCAACATGTCTTCGGTGACTGGATACAATGTCACGCTGATTAGGTAACAGGGATCCCATATGGACCGTTCAACGTAAAACTTTACACTTCCTGTTGTCAGGGGGCGTGGCTTAAGTGATGTCATGATTTGACCATACAGTTTTGCAGGGGACCGGATGTGGGTCAATCACTGAAGGTTTGATGTATTAGACAGTTTTCGTGTAAGAGCTATAAGCGTTTCGTTTTTCATGGCGAGATGTCCAACTTTGAGGTCTGGCCCCGCCCCTTCATCATGCATGAAAACGCACAGTTTTGAAAATATTTGTTCCCCCGTGCCTTATAAAGAAACTGGCCAAGTTTGAATCAAATCGAGCGAAATCCCTAGGAGGAGTTCGTTGAAATGCAGAGGCTGTAAACGGCCAAAAAGGGGTGAAAATTTGGTCATCGTTCCAAAATGGCCGCCTTACCATTTATCGTACAACATTGGTGCCAGAGGGTTTTCTGTGCATCTTGGTGAGTTGGACAAGTGTACCAAATTTCATGATTCTACGTCAAACTAAGGTCAATGCGGAGGGTATTTTGAATATTTCTAGGGGGCGCTCTTGAGCCGTTTCTGTAGCGATTTGCTAATTAGCATAAACACCTGTTCAAGGGGTGGGCAATGATCGATCATACTGATTTTGGTACTCCTCGGATCAAATCTGTGGATTTTAGAACCAAACGTATGGTGATGGCGTTATGTCTTACTTCGCCACGTCGCCACGCCCACATGCTCCACCAAAAACGAACAGTATTGGAATGCTTGTTACACCAACATGTCTTCGGTCACTGGACACAATGCCACGCTGATTAGGTAACAGGGGTCCGATATGGACCGTTCAACGTAAAACTTTACACTTCCTGTTGTCAGGGGGCGTGGCTTAAGTGATGTCATGATTTGACCATACAGTTTTGCGGGGGACCGGATGTGGGTCAATAACTGAAGGTTTGATGTATTAGACTTTTTTCGTGTAAGAGCTGTAAGCGTTTCGTTTTTCATGGCGAGATGTCCAACTTTGACGTCTGGCCCCGCCCCTTCAGCATTCATGAAAACGCACAATTTTGATATCGTTTGTTCCCCCGTGCCTTATGAAGAAACTGGCCAAGTTTGAACCAAATCGAGCGAAATTCATAGGAGGAGTTCGTTCAAATGCGGAGGCTGTAAACGGCCAAAAAGGGGTGAAAATTTGGTCATCGTTCCAAAATGGCCGCCTTACCATTTATCGTACAGCGTTGGTGCAAGAGGGTTTTCTGTGCATCTTGGTGAGTTGGACAAGTGTACCAAATTTCATGATTCTACGTCAAACTAAGGTCAATGCGGAGGGTATTTTGAAAATTTCTAGGGGGCGCTCTTGAGCCGTTTCTGTGGCGATTTTTGCCACGCCCCCAAAATACGTAATTTTTCACCAGTCCTGACGAGTCCGCCAAATTTGGTGAGTTTTCGTATATGATAAAGCCTCCAAAAGGCCACTTCTTTGGGGGGAAGAAAAATAAAAAAAAAAATAAAAAAAATAATAATAAACACTACAATTACAATAGGTCCTTGCAGCGCTTCGCTGCTTCGGGCCTAATTAAAGCTGCAAGCAGCATTGAGGCCCTCGCAGCTTAGCGCCGCTCGGACCTTAATGAGGCGACTACGCGAGCTCCAGCTCGTCCGCTCGGTCGCCATTTCGAAGTCTCTCTTGTCTACTCCGCACCAGGGGTGTACACGCACAATAAATCTGGTTCAGATCAGATGATGTCTCACTGAGATATAACAGTTTGAATAATCTAGGGGGCGCTCTAGAGTCACATGTTAAACCACAATATCAATGTGTCCACAAGGTCTCACTGATGATACACAATAAATCTGGTTCAGATCAGATGATGTATCACTGAGATATAACTATAGAAGTAATGTAGGGGGCGCACTTGAGTCAAATGTTAGCCCACCATATCAATGTGTCCACAAGGGCTCACTGATGATGCACAATAAATCTGGTTCAGATCGGATGATGTATCACTGAGATATAACAGTTTGAAAAATCTAGGGGGCGCTCTGGAGTCATATGTTAGCCCACCATATCAATGTGTCCACAAGGGCTCACTGATGATGCACAATAAATCTGGTTCAGATCGGATGATGTATCACTGAGATATAACTATAGAAATAATGTAGGGGGCGCACTTGAGTCAAATGTTAGCCCACCATATCAATGTGTCCACAAGGGCTCACTGATGATGCACAATAAATCTGGTTCAGATCGGATGATGTATCACTGAGATATAACTATAGAAATAATGTAGGGGGCGCACTTGAGTCAAATGTTAGCCCACCATATCAATGTGTCCACAAGGGCTCACTGATGATGCACAATAAATCTGGTTCAGATCGGATGATGTATCACTGAGATATATTTATAGAAATAATGTAGGGGGCGCACTTGAGTCAAATGTTAGCTCACTATATCAATGTGTCCACAAGGGCTCACTGATGATGCACAATAAATCTGGTTCAGATCGGATGATGTATCACTGAGCTACAACAGTTTGAATAATCTAGGGGGCGCTATGGAGGGTATTTGCTAATTAGCATAAACACCTGTTCAAGGGGTGGGTAATGATCGATCATAATGATTTTGGTACTCCTCAGATCAAATCTGTGGAGTTTAGAACCAAACGTATGGTGACGGCGTTACGTCTTACTTCGCCATGTCACCACGCCCACTTGCTCCACCCAAAACGAACAGTGCTGGAAAGCTTGTTACACCAACATGTCTTTGGTGACTGGATACAATGTCACGCTGATTAGGTAACAGGGATCCGATATGGACCGTTCAACGTAAAACTTTACACTTCCTGTTGTCAGGGGGCGTGGCTTAAGTGATGTCATGATTTGACCATACAGTTTTGCAGGGGACCGGATGTGGGTCAATCACTGAAGGTTTGATGTATTAGACAGTTTTCGTGTAAGAGCTATAAGCGTTTCGTTTTTCATGGCGAGATGTCCAACTTTGAGGTCTGGCCCCGCCCCTTCAGCATGCATGAAAACGCACAGTTTTGATAACATTTGTTCCCCCGTGCCTTATAAAGAAACTGGCCAAGTTTGAATCAAATCGAGCGAAATCCCTAGGAGGAGTTCGTTGAAATGCAGAGGCTGTAAACGGCCAAAAAGGGGTGAAAATTTGGTCATCGTTCCAAAATGGCCGCCTTACCATTTATCGTACAACATTGGTGCCAGAGGGTTTTCTGTGCATCTTGGTGAGTTGGACAAGTGTACCAAATTTCATGATTCTACGTCAAACTAAGGTCAATGCGGAGGGTATTTTGAATATTTCTAGGGGGCGCTCTTGAGCCGTTTCTGTAGCGATTTGCTAATTAGCATAAATACCTGTTCAAGGGGTGGGCAATGATCGATCATACTGATTTTGGTACTCCTCGGATCAAATCTGTGGATTTTAGAACCAAACGTATGGTGATGGCGTTATGTCTTACTTCGCCACTACGCCACGCCCACATGCTCCACCAAAAACGAACAGTATTGGAATGCTTGTTACACCAACATGTCTTCGGTCACTGGACACAATGCCACGCGGATTAGGTAAATGGGGTCCGATATGGACCGTTCAATGTAAAACTTTACACTTCCTGTTGTCAGGGGGCGTGGCTTAAGTGATGTCATGATTTGACCATACAGTTTTGCGGGGGACCGGATATGGGTCAATAACTGAAGGTTTGATGTATTAGACTTTTTTCGTGTAAGAGCTGTTAGCGTTTCGTTTTTCATGGCGAGATGTCCAACTTTGACGTCTGGCCCCGCCCCTTCAGCATTCATGAAAACGCACAATTTTGATATTGTTTGTTCCCCTGTGCCTTATGAAGAAACTGGCCAAGTTTGAACCAAATCGAGCGAAATTCATAGGAGGAGTTCGTTCAAATGCGGAGGCTGTAAACGGCCAAAAAGGGGTGAAAATTTGGTCATCGTTTCAAAATGGCCGCCTTCCCATTTATTGTACAACGTTGGTGCCAGAGGGTTTTCTGTGCATCTTGGTGAGATGGACAAGTGTACCGAATTTCATGATTCTACGTCAAAATAAGGTCAATGCGGAGGGTATTTTGAAATTTTCTAGGGGGCGCTCTTGAGCCGTTTCTGTGACGATTTTTGCCACGCCCCCAAAATACGTAATTTTTCACCAGTCCTGACGAGTCCGCCAAATTTGGTGAGTTTTCGTATATGATAAAGCCTCCAAAAGGCCACTTCTTTGGGGGGAAGAAAAATAAAAAAAATAATAATAATAATAATAATAAACACTACAATTACAATAGGTCCTTGCAGCGCTTCGCTGCTTCGGGCCTAATAAATAATAAAAAAAATAATAATAAACACTACAATTACAATAGGTCCTTGCAGCGCTTCGCTGCTTCGGGCCTAATTACAACTCATAGTTCAGCAATCATAAACAACACTAAAAAATAGGGAGTGGACTGTGTTGATTTCCCACAATGCTTAGCAGTATTTTAGTGTTCCGGGCTGCACCATGAGTCAGAAGGACGTCTGTAGTACAGACCTGCCTGTTGCATCTATGTTTGGTTATTGGAGTGAGGCTTACCCCGGAATTACACCACATGCGTTACGGCTCCGCCCCGCTCCGGTCCGACCTCCGCAGCAAATACGTACCCATTATAATCAATGACAGAGTTTACACTGGCTCCGCACGGCGGCGGCGAGCTGCGGAGAGCGGACGGCAGTCCGTCAAAATTAGAAAATTTTCTATTTCTGCCGGATGACGGAGCTGTGCCGGAGTCAACTTTTGAAGATTACGTCGCACCAACAGGAAAAGGAACGAGCACAACTTCCGTATTTACAAAATAAAATCACCACGGGCGGACTAATCCTAGCTCTATACGGATTTATTTGTACAAAAATGCTGTCAAACTATCAATTATGACTATTCTATGACTAAACTATTATATTTATGACTATGACTACACCTAATAACGCAATACAAAAATAAATAAATAAAAAAGTATTTTATTCTGAAATGTAAACATCACTTCCTGTTGCTCAAACCATGTAGCTCATTTACGAGAGAAGATCAAGGCAGCAGTCTCTCTACAGTTGTTCTCCTTCTTTCCACCGAATGAATTGTTTTGTTCTGACTTACTTATTTATCACTTGATTTATCGCGCGATCTCGCACGTGTCTTGGAGCGGCGCATCCAGGCGGACCTGAGCGGAGCGGAGGCAGTGGGCTTTGGACTCGCTCAGCTGCGAACTGCGGACCGGAGCGGGGCGGAGCCGCGTGCAGTGTAAAGCCGGGGTTAAAGTGTCTTCTCTGGGTTTACCTCACACAATGTTATGACAGAAGTCATAGAGTGCAATGTCTATGCTCTGACATACACCAAGTATTGTAAATAATATTGTCTGATTGTATCGGAAAATCCGACATGTAAATAATGCTGGTATCGGATGCTGATATTCATACTGGATAGTATATAACAAGTGCATTTGAAGTATAAAGAAAAGTATACTAGTGGTATTCTTTAAGTATACTTCAATAAACTAAAATATAGAGTAGAAGTACACAATAAGTACATAGAAAGTCTAATTAAAAGTGTACTATTAGTATACTTTAATAAACTGGAATTGTCCCAATTTAGTACATACTTATAGTATACTACAAGTACACATTGAGAAGTATACTTTATATACTTGTACTCAAGTATACTAGATAAAGTATACTTCAAGTACAGGTATACTTCTTTTTGCTAAGGGTCTGTGGTGCCTAAAACTACACCTCAGTGCTCTCGGGCAGCAGGTTGAAGCTCGAAAGCAATGTCGCATAAATCTGCAAGGCCATGCCAGTTTTTCACCCTGATGAGAAAGGAGGAGGACAGATGTGAAAGGGGGTGGTGTAACAAACAAAACAAAAAAATGCATGAGACTGTCGAAGCTGTGTTCAGAAGTTAAGGGGTCTCTTGATTATTCATCTGTCACCACATGAAACCACTGAGGTTCAGCAAAAGCTGCTGGAAATCATTAAGCTCTTTTAAGAAACAATGGATTTTACCTTGATGCCTTAAAGACAGAAACTTCAAGAAAATTGGCTCATTTGTTTGTTGGATGCATCGTTCAAGTTAATTTTGTGTGGGAGTTCTCACGACAACATGTAATGTTGAAAGAAAAAAAAAGGATTTTTCTCCTCACGATGGGAACTACTCCAGAGATGTCGGCAGCGGAAACCCCTTCAAGAACAATCGGGCGCTACGGAAGCTTTCTATCAAGAACTTTCAGTGTGGATTGTCTATTTTTGAGAGGGAGCATGTTTTTCGATTGGTTTCAAATGACTCAGGTCAGTTCACTTAACCCCGGAGACCAACGGAGAGATTACTGAGCTCTTTCACAGAGAACAGCACTTATGTGCATGGTGTCCTGATGGCTGGGATCATGCCGTTTTAAAATAAGAGAGGGTTATTAATGCAGAAAACATGGTGCAAGCTACAGGCAGCTTTGGCATGGAGACAGCTACACATGTGAGTATTGTATTTACATCGGCTCCAAGAATAAGTACAGCTGTTGATGTGACCAACATTTCTTACTTTTCTGTTCTTTCTTGGGTTAGACTGAACGAGTCTCATCAACTTTCAAGAAATGACCTCTTCCCATTTGGATCGTTCACAAGATATTTTCACCCATTTCGTTTTTAGTCATTTTGCCAAGATCCTCTGATAAATCCGTCAACCTGCGATGAACTGCACTTCTAATGCCACCATCACTTCCCATCTGGGACTTGGCCTGAGCCCAGACGGTGGAGACGGAGCCCACCAAGGCGGTGGAAGTGGTGCAGGAGGCAGTGGAGGTCTGTGGGTGACCTTCCTGCTTGCTGCTACGCTTTTGGCCATGTGCGCCCTGGGGGTGGCAGGCAACACGTACACCCTCATCATCACTCGCTCGGCTGCTTTGTGCCGGACGGGCTCCATGTATGTTTACATCACTAACTTGGCTCTGGCTGACCTGCTCTATCTCTCCACCATCCCTTTTGTCGTCTGCACGTACATCGCCCACGACTGGATGTTCGGCGAGGCGGGCTGTCGCATCTTGCTGAGCCTCGACCTTCTCACCATGCACGCCAGCGTCTTTATCTTGGTTGCCATGAGCTTGGAACGATACCGGGCGGTGGCCAAGCCCTTCAGTGCGCACCGATCCTCGACGCGCAACAGACGCCTCGCCGCTGGGGTTATCTGGGGGTTAGCGTTCATCCTGACTCTTCCAATGATGGTGATGATCCGACTCCAGGAGGGCAAACCTAACGTGGCCGGATTGGTGAAAAGAATTTGCTTCCCCACCTGGACACCTGAGGCCTTCAAGGCTTACATCACAGTACTGTTTTTCACAAGTGTTTTAGGCCCTGGACTGGTAATTGTTGGGTTGTATGCTGGTTTAGCTAGGCGCTACTGGACAGCCCAGGCTAGTTCAGGAAGTAGCAACTGCTCTGCCCGGAGGAAGGGACTCAAACAAAAAGTCTTATCAATGATCTTAAGCATTGTAGTAGCATACTGGGCTTGTTTCTTGCCTTTTTGGGGGTGGCAGCTTGCTAAACTGTTCTCTCCAGACTCGCTCAAAGCTTTGTCTCCAGCTGCCCATAATTATGTCAATTTTTTTGTCACTTGTTTGACCTATGGGAACAGCTGCATCAATCCCTTTCTGTACACGCTGCTGACTCGAAACTATAAAGATTACTTGGCCCAGAAGGGTCAGTCTGCAGGGTCCAGCAGGGCTGATCTCGGGTCAGTTGTGTCAACCCCACTACAGGAACTGTAACGGTTAACAAGAAAACTCATGGACACTTCAGCCCTTTAGAGCAGAGGTTATCAATTTGGGGTCCCTGGACCCCCAGTGGTCCACGAGAAGTAATTTGGAGGTCCTCAGAATAAATGTTTGAATTATTAGGTCATTTGAAAAAGTGGTTAAACACATGCAAGGACCAAATCTACAGTAAAATATACTCTATAGCTAAAAAAAAAATTCCTATGGCTATTAAAATGACAGGAAACTATGACGGGAAACAGTTTTCTATCAGCATGAAGTTTATCATTCATTTTATTTACATAGCGCCAAGTCACAACAGAAGTCATCTTAGGGCACTGAACAGAAACATTCATATAAAGTATATATAAAATCTAAAAAAAGTTGAGTCTGATCATCTGGACTTTCAAATAAAACAAAAAACTATTTGTAGAAACATTTAGTCTTTCGTCCGAAATACTTCAGTCTGAGAAGCTGTACTGTATTCAGCAGACTGAGCACCTCAGAGTCAGACTCAAGAAGTCTTTCGGACGAAAGACTAAACGTTTTTACAAAAAAAGTACATGTATATATATATTTTTAAAGTCTAGAAGACCACTCATTTTTTTTTGATTTTTCTACCTGGATTATTGAGCATGCATCAGGATAGTAAATATAAGTTTAATTTCTTCTTTCAGCTGTTCCCTTCTTCAGGGGTTGCCACAGCGAACTGAGTCCCACAGACTTGACCATTTTTTACACTGGATGCCCTTCGTAACAACCAGACCACCAAGCTACCACAGCCCTGTGTGGAGCAGAGAGCTGATATCTAGGATGCCTTGAGGAGCAGATGGTGGGGGTTAAGTGCCTTGCTCAAGGGCCCAGAGTGGGGCAAGTGAGGGTGGGGGCAGGTGTCTTAACCAATCCCACCCACATTTTGATGTCAGTACCGGTAGTTGAACTGACGATCTTTCAATCACAGGCCCATCTTTAACCTCTGCACCACCACTCCCAAGTAGAGTCCCTGGAAATGTTTCTCCCCTGTAAGGGATCCCCAGACCTAAAAGTATGAGAACCCCTGCTTTAGACGACATTATGGTTCAGAAACACACATTTTATTTTTGGCTGAACTAAAATCCTCACACTTGTCTCAAACTATTCAATTTTTAATCAAAGAAATTTCTTTAATTTTTTTATTTCACACACACACCTCTAAGCACATACCAGTAGACAAGACACACACTTCCTCACCTTCCAGTGAATGTCGTTTCATTGTGTTACATTCCTCAGGTTTGATAGAGTTCTTTCGAGTCCTGCAGTTAATTGTCTCCACTTCATCTTGCTACTGTTGAATTTTGTCCCATTACCCTGTTTTACACTCTGTCTGCTCTGAGGTTCTTTCAATGATTTATGTTCACATACATGCTTAATGTTCACCGTTACCTTATGATTTTCCTTTTTCAATTATACTAATGTGGTGTGTGTTATATTTTAGACAGAAACTCCACTGATTTTTAATTTTTCATTATGGCAAGTCGAGTAAAATCTGTGTATAATAAATAAAGAGCCACAGGTTTTTTCCCGTTTTTATTGATACACAGTCACTGATGAGCTGCAAAGCAGGGAGGGCAGTGATGTAAAATAGGTTTCAGCTCCCTCTTAAGGGTTTACATCATACTACAAGCAGTGTACTGTACTGAGATGGTTTATGACAACAATATGACAAACCTGAACAATCGGATCTGGAATCAGTAAAAACAACTAGCAACAAGCAAAGGGCTTCCAGATCGCCTTTTATTTGACCTTGATTCCCACAATTCTTGCGTCACCGCTGACGTCAAAGTACTTGTACTTGACGTCTCCCAGGCGGTTGGGGAAGCTCATCATGCTGCCATCAGGAAGTCTGATGAAAAACATCTCCATGTTGAAGTTGATGTAGAACTGAGAAGAGGGGAACCAAAATGTTAAGTTCATTTTGTTCGGTTACACAAGAACCACTTTAAGGCAAATTAAGTCATTTAAAAATAATATATATATATTTTTTATCTGAATAATCATTGAGCTGCATGATCTGATGTCTTTTTGAAACCCCTGTTGACCAATAGTGCTCAAACACCAAACTTACCATTAATATCTATGGACAAACATTTAACATCTATGGAAAAACAGTTAAATGGCTACAATCAATACAATGTACAGTCAGAAATCTGCAGCAAATATTTAGGTTCAGCAATGGTGTGCATAAATAAACTGGTCGCACCTGGATTTAAGACTAGGTTTAAGCTCATGTTTCCAAAAAAAATTAAATTTGAATCACCTCCAAATAAATGAAGTAAACAGTTCTAGATGTTTAACTATAGGACACTGCAAAAAGTAATGTCTAATCATTAAAAATGTAGGTGTCAGGGTGCTGACAGTAATGTGTGAAGAAAAGAAAAGCTACAAATGTCTGTCTTTACTACATTTTACTTTATTATTATTATTATGGTTTTATAGAAAGCAATCGAACTTCTGTGGTGCAGTTAAGACTTCTTTTTACTTTGGGAAGATATTTAAATCTCATCCATGGGGCCTTTCTGGATGGAGCTTGCATGTTCTCTCCAGTTTCCTCCCACAGACCAAAACATGCATGTTAGGTTGAGTAAGAGTGGACTTGTGACCTGTCCAGGGTGTCCCCGCCTCTCAGTGACAGTTTGATATAATGGACACCGGTTACCCCCTCCACCCAGAAAGGAAGTATATTAAATATGGATGAGCTTTACCGGTACTTTGTTTCACTGCAATTTCCATCCCTAATCAAGAGGGTACCACGACTTAAACTAATATGCAATTTAATATTACTTCAGTTATTTATACTAAGTGTATACATCCATACCGGTAATCCTTAAATTTTGAATGAAATTGAATGAATGAAATTGAATTAAAAATGACAAACTTTAAATTTTGAATGAAATTGAATGAATGAAATTGAATTAAAAATGACAAACTTTCTTCAATGTGCCAAAGTTCTCATTGTTCAGTGGGGAAGAGAAAAATTTAAGTTATTTCTGTTTGGTGATGACTAAAAATTAGTCTTGGCAGATTGTGCACACATTGGATGTGCACACATTGTATATTCTCCCATCTACTTCAGACACACCTTGCATTCTTCCCCACGGGTAAAAGGTAAATATCCCTCTTTTTGCTCGTCACCCCAGGACCCCCCAGACAAGTGGTTGAAGACGATGGAGTTGGAGTCGAAGCGAGGGTTGAAGTGCATCGCAATGTTGTCAGCGTCGTGTCCAATGTTGATGGCAAAGCTGCAGCGGAGTCAGATTAGATGTTTTTAGAGTGTTAAAAAGGGAAGGTTAATCTGAGAACTTCACTACGTCAAGATCCTCTTGATCAAAAAATTTAATCTGGATATTCCAACACTCATACCTGTTGCAGTCACCATTAGGCTTGATGCGGACCTTGAACTCCTGCCCCTCCTTGAAGGTCATGTCATTGACTTTCTGTCAAAGAAACATGGAGGGAAAACTCAGATAAAAAAAAAAAAAAGTTGGTGTAGAGAAATTCTTCCAAGTTTTACTTGGAATGTCCACTTGTTGCTAAATTTCATCCATCCTACCCCACAAAGTAAATAACTGTTAAAAAAAACTACATTTTAAGACACGAAAGATTTATGTTATAGTAAAAGCTGATAGATTTCTGTTTGGATCAATTTGTTGGAAAATGCGAGTCACGTTTGTACAGAGGTTTTGAAATGAGAGGAAGATGGACCCCACACCCTACTTCGCTGTTGATGATCAACCAGATTAAGGTTGTAAAAGAGCCGAAACAGGAAGGTGCCTTGTTTGTTCGCCGACATGTGACAACCATATATGTTTTCAGTAAAACCATAAAGACAGTCACATGAGCCTTTTTAGTATACTGTATACTGAAAAAAATATACAAATCTATTTAAATATTTACACTTCATACTCCCTGAAACGTACCAGGAATCACCCTCAAATTCTGTGAAATGGGTCGCCAGGTCCATAAAACCATAAACTCCCATTTACAACTGTTCTTTTTTATCTCGGTGCAGGCATCACCTCACAGTTCAAACATGAACTTCAACTTTTTGGGCCCTATATCTGCACCACACCCGCAGTTAACTCAGTTTTACAACCTGCCCGTTAGATCAGTACTGGTTTATTATCGACTTTATTATCGACTTTACAGTGAAGTTGTCGGAGAATATTAAAGATTAAGTAATAATTTATTTACAACGGTGAATATCTTGTCATTCAGGTCTTTTTAGGAGTCACGCACAGAGAAATGACCCAGTTTTCATGTTCCTAAAAGGCAATGTTTTAGTTGTACCAGTATTTTTGAAAATGTTAGTCTGGAAATTAAATTAACTTTAAGGACACACTATTGTTCACTTGCAATCGCATTAGTTTATATCTGACATGATTATTGTCTATACACCATCATCCTACACCTCCCACTCTAAAAAATAATTGAAATTTAACATTTTCCTGCCTTTTTTTCAAATTTGCAGAGCTACTTTTACACCATTTTGTCAATCGGTGTCTTTTTAATCGTCCTAACCTCGACTAACAACATCCCGCCAAATTTCCATCTGAACATTTGAACAATTTTTATTAACTTTTTAAGTACTATCACAAAATTAAATCCATTTAAAAGCA
This sequence comes from Garcialebias charrua, assembly GCA_038048925.1. Lineage (NCBI taxonomy): Eukaryota > Metazoa > Chordata > Actinopteri > Cyprinodontiformes > Rivulidae > Garcialebias > Garcialebias charrua. The sequence goes on from JBBPBX010004893.1 coordinate 17,263, forward strand.
ATTGATGGTTGGGCTTTTAAACATTTGATGTTTTTTAATTAATTGCAGCATAATTAGAAAGTAAAACAGCCTATTTATTTAGGTTTTATATTAGAGTAGTTTAAGCAATAATTACAGTTCACATTGGAAACAAACTACTGCGAGTGAATCTTTTGGGACCACTTACCATCTTGGCTGTCTTCAGTGGGTTGTGCCTCAAGTGACAAAGTTCTGCAGGCAGGTGAGCGTTTTATACAACGCCACTGGTGACGTGTGGGCTCAGGAAGAAGAAACCAATGACTAAAAGTCAAAGACGGCAAATATAAAGACCATTCCATTGTTGTTTATTAAATGCACCTGTGTGCAGGCGGTTCATGATAATTGTCTGAAATGTATTCTGAGTTGTGCTAGGGCTGTTGTGTAGCTCAGAAGGCATATACATTTTTGACTGTGCATATGAACATGCTTAATAATGTTGGAGATAAATAAACTTAAATATACTAAAGAAAGTGAGTTTGAGACTCTGTCAAAAGCGCGAGTCAAAACCCTTTCACACCAGTGATTCACATAATAACACTTTACAGTAAATATGCTAATCAGTTAAACGACTTTTTTAGAGTTCTACTTTAAAAATGCAATCATGCCAGACACGTATATGTTTTTTAAATTATATTTTAATCAGAAATGCACTCTTCTTTTGTTATTCGAAGTATTTAACAAAAGACATAGAGGTCATTTACTTTAAAAATGCAAATGACTTGCAGCAGTAGGCACAAAACATCATGTACATATGTAACTGTAGCTGTTACCAGTGGGTATGTATTTTTTAAATTTTAATCTAGACTGAAAATTAAACCATGTTTCCACATTTTTATCTGCTGTTAATAATTTTAACAAAAGTTTTGCTTCATATGTAACATGTAAATTTTGTCTAGACATTTTTCCTTTTGTTTCTCTTCTTGAAAATTTAAATCAAATTTAAATAATACTGTAATAATAATAAAAAATCATGTGGGTGTACAGGCTACGTGTCAGTAGTGGGCGTGTTTTTTTGCGTTGTGCTGCATTCACTGAATATAGGATTTTATATATATAATAAGCACGTGTTGTTCCCCTTTTTTAATGGAAAGCAATAGACATGGCGTTTACTGAGAACAACAAAGCTCAAGAGTGCAGTCGTGAAAAGCCTTAAACACGACAAAGTCAAGAACAGTGAGATTCTCAATTCAGGGGCTGCGTCCTCATGAGGACCCAGCCTAGCTGGGCCGAGTAGGCCACGCACTCACAAGACCGGGTGGGCTGAGCGAAACTGCTGAAATGGGACGGTCTAGCCTTCAGGTTTGCCGGCATTGAAGTGGGTGGGGCGTTCTCTTGAAGTGGGTGGGAAGTTCTGCGCGCTCGGTGTGTGTGGAAGAGAAGGGACACCGCTAAAATATATTAGTTAGCTGAATACATGTACTGTATATATATATTAGTGTTTCTGAGTTTACTGTTAAGAACTGATTACAAATCAGTTTATTTTACACGTACGTAGCAAGGATTTTCTGAGGGGCGATCTGTTAAAACTCAGAGTGGACCTATAAATTGCAAGCTGCCCAGTAGGTCACTGCGTTAAGCATTCGGTTTGCATGCAGATCCCTTTTTCAAAAGCTGGTTCGAATCTCACTCGGTACGGTTAAAACTTATTTTACGTTTGTCTTTTATTGGATAAAAATATGAGGACTGAGATTTAAAAAAAGGAGTTTGTGAAACTCCTTTTTTTTATCCAATAAAAGACAAACGTAAAATAAGTTTTAGAGGACTGAGATTTTAAAAAAGGAGTTTGTGAAACTCCTTTTTTTTATCCAATAAAAGACAAACGTAAAATAAGTTTTAGAGGACTGAGATTTTAAAAAAGGAGTTTGTGAAACTCCTTTTTTTTATCCAATAAAAGACAAACGTAAATAAAATAAGTTTTAACCGTACCGAGTGAGATTCGAACCAGCTTTTGAAAAAGGGATCTGCATGCAAACCGAATGCTTAACGCAGTGACCTACTGGGCAGCTTGCAATTTATAGGTCCACTCTGAGTTTTAACAGATCGCTCCTCAGAAAATCCTTGCTACGCACGTGTAAAATAAACTGATTTGTTATCAGTTCTTAACAAACAGTAAACTCAGAAACACCAATATATATTCAGCTAAAAAATATTTTTTTAGTCGTTTCTGTAGTTACATTTTAATGAGATTCAGCTTGCGCTGAGGTTGAACGAGCTGATGACTCAACAGCACACAGCAGTCCTGCCCCTGCACGCAGAAAGTCCCACCCCCCCGCGAAATCTCTGCTGGCGCTACGAATTCTGGGATAGCCTCCGTCTTGAAGGATTCACAGATGCATCCTTGGATTTCGGCAGGAAGTAGGCTGCATTCCTCGGCCGCATGAGGAGGAGTCTTCGAATTGGGACAGTCCTCCGCGCGGGGCAATGACGTATGCGGCCGACAAATGCGCACTCATGAGGATGCAGCCCCTGAATTGAGACACAGCCATTGTGTGATTATGCAGACAAAGCACCCAGACAGCATTTACATTTGGGCCGGATCCGTTTACAAGTCGCCAGATCCGCATAACAGTCAGATGCGGTTTACACCTCTGAGCCAACTCCTTACCGGGCTCGTTTACAAGTCGCCAGATCCGCATAACAGTCAGAGACGGCGTGGTGTTGTGTGCCAGTTCCACCCCGATTCTGAGATAATGAGCTGCAGCTGGGTGTGGTTCTGATCCGGTTTTTGCCTGCAGACCGAATGCGCCAGCCTCAGAGGTTTACAAACTGACATCTGGCTCTGATCTGGTCCCAGACTGCAAGCCAACTGCGCCTTCCTTATTTTTGAAAGCAACAGACGCAGCAGTGCCGGAGTCAACTTTTGAAGATTACGTCGCACCAACAGGAAAAGGAACGAGCACAACTTCCGTATTTACAGAATAAAATCACCACGGGCGGACTAATCCTAGCTCTATACGGATTTATTTGTACAAAAAAGCTGTAAAACTATCATTTATGACTATTCTATGACTAAACTATTATATTTAAGACTATGACTACACCTAATAACGCAATACAAGAAATAAATAAATAAAAAGTATTTTATTCTGAAATGTAAACATCACTTCCTGTTGCTCAAACCATGTCCTGTCGCTTATTTACGAGAGAAGATCAAGGCAGCCTTTCCTGTTGTTCTCCTTCTTCCACCGAATTAATTGTTTTGTTCTGACTTCATTATTTATCACTTGATTTATCGCGCAATCTCGCAATTCCCGAGCATGCGTCTTGGAGCGGCGCATCCATGCGGACCTGAGCTGAGCGGACGGAGGCAGTGGACTTTCGCATGCTTGTGGTAAGTGTATTTAAATGTATTATGAAATAAACCTCAAACAGAACGGAATTATAGGGCTTTATCTTTGCAGTGTACTCTACGAAAAAGGCAAACAGTTGGTTTTAATCATTATCTTTAGTAAGGCGGGTTAACATCGACTTTCCCCACTTATGCTAACCCCGGCGCTAACATTAGTTTCTGACAATGTATTAAAATGTAATATGAAAGAAACTTCAAACTGAGTAAAACGGAATTGTAGGGCTTTATCTTTGCAGTGTAGTGTTGCATGACTTGATAGTTTCCCCCGCGCCGTCGATTTGTGAGTTTCTTTCTTTTAGCAGTTAGCGATTAGCTATTAGCATTTCACAGTTAGCATTAGTAGTAGGCCCTAAACTAAAACAAAATAAAGTAAGTAATCATTAACATATTACCAGCCATTTTTCTGCGGGACTTACAATAGGGGCCATAGCAACTTTTTTATTTTTTATTTATTTTTTTGCAAAATTTTATGCCTGTACTCTGTAGTGGAAAACAAAAGCTAATCGGTCCATTCAACTTGAATGTAAAAACAAGTAGCTGATTGCTCGAACCAACTACGGCATGTATACATCTGTTGGTTTGATAAAAAAACAAACTATTCATCACACAGTAATAGTTCACTTTATGCTAAACTGTTAGTTTTGTTCTTCCTCTTATGTTTGTAATTGCTAGTGCTTTTCAAACAAAGTATCTAGTTAAATTGTTTTGATAATCTAATGAGAAAAAAGGTATGTATTTGTAATTTTGTAATGTTTTTCCATTACAATGTTTGTTTTTATATGTTAAACTGAAATAAAGCTTTTTATGCAATAATAGAGAACTATAATAGATTTCACTGTTGTATCAAATCCAGGATGCAATTTTAAGTGCTGACTATGTGCTTAATTTACAGGTTACTTATAATAAGTAAAGCCAATCAATCACAGATACACGTACTTGTACTTAACCAAAAACATTAAATGTACTTTTTTTTTTTTTTTTAAAGATCTCCCACATGTCCCTGTCACAACTTTTTCACACGGACTTGTCAGGTAACATCTGTATATTTTTGCATTTACATACTGTATGCACACACATTTTTCAGTATTTTATTGGTTTTCCCCTTTCATTTTTCTGTCAATTTACCAGTTTGTCTTGAAAATAAAGACCAAGAGCTGCTGGATCCAGGTGTACATAAAGAAGAAGTGAGACCACTCTCTAAACAGGTAAATGTTAATCAGTTTAGATAAAGCCAATCAATCACTGATGCAGCATGTACTTTGTGTATTTTGAGAATCACAGGTTTACACTATATATCCATCCTAATACACATTGCTGCTTTTATCATTTACTTTGTCATGAAATGAAGACCCTCTTTATCCTGTTTCATTTACTGTGAGGAAACAAACTAACATATAAATGTGTGTGTGTGTTCATAATTCTTTTAACCTTCATTATTATTTGCAAATATAAATGAAATATTCTTCTTTTCCAGTAATGCGGGACACAATTTGAAGTGCTGGCCATGCGCTTGATTTGCATGTTACTTTTAGGTAAGTGAAGTTGATTAGTCAGATGTCACAACATGTACTTGTACCTAACCTAAAAGAATAAAGTGCATATATATGTGTGTGTGTGTGTGTGTGTTTTTTTTTTCTTTCAGTATTTAATTGGTTTGTTCCTTGGACGTTTCTGTCAATTTACCAACTTGTCTTGGAGAAAAAAGACCCAAGAGCTGCTGGATCCAGTTGTACATAAAGACATATCCCTGAGCCACTCCCTGAACAGGTAAGTGTTGACTAGATCAGGTAAAGTCAATCAATCATATATGCTAAAAAATGTATTTGTACTTTAAGAGTAAATGTACTTTTGTTTTAAAGGTCTCCCACCTACCTGCTCCAACATTTTCCTCTGGACCTGTTGTCAGGTATAATCTGTAAATTTTAACATTTAAATACTGTATACACACACATTTCAGTACTACATTGTCTTTTTTTTCCCCTTGGCTAGTCTGGGAGAAAAATACCTAAAGCTTCTGGATCCAGTTGTACACAAAGAAGTACCTGTGAGGCCAACCCTGTAATGGGTAAGTGCTGACTACTTTAGTTTTTTTTTCTTCATTGTTTGGTATGTTCATTGTTATGGAAGATCAAAACTGACATAATTAGAAGTAAAAGCATGTACTGTATATGGACTGATAAATTAATAAATACACAAAAAATGCACCAATTAAATTACAAAGGAGAAATTTACTTCATGTTATATAATTTCATCCATCCATCCATCCATTTTCTTCCGCTTATCCGGGGTCGGGTCGCGGGGGTAGCAGCCTAAGTAGGGAGGCCCAGACTTCCCTCTCCCCAGCCACTTGGAGCAGCTCCTCTGGGGGAATCCCAAGGCGTTCCCAGGCCAGCCGAGAAACATAGTCCCTCCAGCGTGTCCTGGGTCTTCCTCTGGGTCTCCTCCCGGTGGGACATGCCCGGAACACCTCACCAGGGAGGCGTCCGCTTGTATCCTCCGCTTGTATCCGAGATCTCGTTCTTTCGGTCATAACCCAGAGCTCATGACCATAGATGAGGGTGGGAACGTAGATCGATCGGTAAATTGAGAGCTTTGCCTTTTGACTCAGCTCTCTCTTCACCACGACAGACCGGTACAGCACCCGCTTCACTGCGGACGCTGCACCTATCCGTCTATCGATCTCACGCTCCAGTTTTCCCTCATTCGTGAACAAGATCCCGAGATACTTAAACTCCTCCACTTGGGGCACACCTTGGCTGCGCCTAGAAATTCTGTCCATAAAAGTTATGAACAGAATCGGTGACAAAGGTCAACCTTTTTATTTTCCAGGTTAGTTCCAATAAATTATATATTTCTGCTTATAATTATAATACATTTTACTGTATTTTTAAAATATATATTTTTGTTTTTCTTGTAGATGCATTTGTGCCTTTTAATGTTTATATTCAATTATTGTTTATATTTTTTTCCCACAAGTTTTTCTTTTTTAAATGGGTCTTGCATTTCTATGTCTCCTGTTTTGACTTTACCTTATGCATTTCTGCTTCATGCACAGTAGATCTACACATGGATCCTGCTCCTTCCTGTTTTTTTGACCAATAGAAGTGGAGTAGTGGTGTAAAAACACATGGAAATAAAAAGACTTTTGGGGGAATAAATATAAAATAAATAAATACTTACAATATAAATATTGGGAGGCACAAATGCACATACAAGTAAAAAGGAACACAAAAATATGTTTTTAAAAACAGTAAAATGTAAAATGTAAAGTTTATTGGAACTAAGCAGAAAAAATAAATATGAAGGTAAATTAAATTATAAAACATGAGGTAAAGTTCTCCTTTTTTAATTTAATTGATGCATTTCAAATGTATTTATTGGTCCTTTTATATACAGTATTTTGGCTTTTACTTCTAATTATGTCAGTTGGGGTTCTCCATTAATTGTTACCTGCATGATTTGAATTTATTTTACAATCTCTGATGTCCATATCCTCTGACCTAGGCCTCACTGAATTCTCTAATACTTGACTAAATGTGTTGAGAGCCTCCAGCTGACTACATGCACACGTAAGTTATGACAATTTCTTATGTTTGTTTGTTTTTGTTTTATTATATTCTTCTTCTTTCGGCTTTTCCCTTTTCAGGGGTCGCCACAGCGAGTCATCCTCCTCCACCTCACTCTGTCCTCTGCATCCTCTGTCCTCACTCCAACTACCTCCATGTCCTCTCTAACTGCATCCATATATCTCCTCTTTGGTCTCCCTCTTTGTCTTTTTCCTGGCAGCTGCATTTCTAACATCCTTCTACCAATATACCCACTGTCCCTCCTCTGGACATGTCCAAACCATCTCAGTCTGGCCTCCCTAACTTTATCTCCCAGTTGTTCAACATGTGCTGTACCTCTGATTATCTCATTCCTGATCTTATCCATCCTTGTCACTCCTAAGGAGAACCTCAGCATCTTCATTTCTGCTACTTCCAGTTCTTTCTCCTGTCTTTTTGTCAATGCCACTGTCTCCAGACCATACAACATAGCTGGTCTCACCACTGTCTTGTAAACTTTTCCTTTGACCTTTGCTGACACCTTTTTGTCACAAATCACTCCTGAAACTTTTCTCCATCCACTCCATCCTGCCTGGACTCTCTTTTTCACCTCTTTACCACATTCCCCATTTTCCTGGACAGTGGACCCCAAGTACTTGAAGTCCTGCACCTTTGTGACCTCTGCTCCTTGTAGCCTCACTGTTCCACTGGCCTCCCTCTCATTCACACACATGTACTCTGTCTTACTACGGCTGACTTTCATTCCTCTTCTTTCAAGTGCATACCTCCACCTCTCCAAGTTGTCTTCCACCTGTTCCCTATTCTCACCACAGATCACAATGTCATCTGCAAACATCATAGTCCATGGGGATTCCTGCCTGACCTCATCTGTTAGTCGGTCCATCACCAGAACAAACAAGAAGGGGCTCAGAGCCGATCCTTGATGCAATCCCACCGCCACCTTGAAGCTATCTGTCACTCCTACAGCACATCTCACCACTGTCCTGCTGTCTTCATACATGTCCTGTACAGGTAGTCCCCGATTTACGAGCGAGATCCGTTACAACGAGGCGCTCGTAAACCGGAAATCTCGTAATTTGGAACGGTTGCCATGTCTCTCGTAAGTCCGGAATTTCGCTCGTAAATTGGAACGATTTCGCTAGCGCGACTACAAACACTCGTTTTTCATCAAAAAACTGCTTATGAGTGCATAAAAATGATCGGAAACGTGTGTCCATATGTTTAGCTAACTAACTGTGGTGAAAAAACACATGAAAACTCAGTATTTTTTGCGTTTTTTCCAAAAATTCGCCAGCTCGTAAGTCTGGAACCTCGTAGATCAGAGCGCTCGTAATTCGGGGACTACCTGTACCTGTCTAACATACTTTTCTGCCACTCCAGATTTCCTCATGCAATACCACACCTCTTCTCTTGGCACCCTGTCATATGCTTTTTCTAAATCCACAAACACACAATGGAGTTCTTTCTGACCCTCTCTGTACTTCTCTATCAACATCCTCAAAGCAAAGATGGCATCTGTGGTGCTCTTTCTTGGCATGAAACCATACTGCTGCTCACAGATAGTCACCTCTTGTCTAAGCCTTCCTTCCACAACTCTCTCCCAGATCTTCATTGTGTGGCTCATCAACTTAATTCCCCTGTAGTTGCTACAACTCTGTACATCACCCTTGTTCTTAAAAATGGGAACCAGCACACTTCTTCTCCATTCTTCAGGCATTTTCTCACCCTCAAATATTCCATTAAATATTTGAGTCAAAAACCTCACTGCCATCTCTCCAAGGCATTTCCAAACCTCCACTGGTATGTCATCAGGTCCTACTGCCTTCCCCTTCTTCATTCTTTTCAGAGCTTTCCGGACTTCACCCTCACTAATTTTTCCCACTTCCTGGTCCACAGTTTCTATTACCTCCACTCTTCTTTCTCTTTCATTCTCTTCATTCATTAGCTCCTCAAAGTAATCCTTCCATCTTCCCATCACACTCTCCTCACTTGTTAGAACATTCCCATTCCCATATTTAATAAGCCTAACCTGCTGCACATCCTTTCCAGCCTGATCCCTCTGTCTTGCCAATCGGTACAAGTCCTTCTCGCCCTCTTTAGTGTCCAGTCTCCCATATAACTCATTGTACGCCCTCTGCTTTGCCTTAGCTACTTCCCTCTTTGCTCTATGTCCCATCTCCTTATATTCCTGTCTCCGCTCTTCAGTCCTCTCACAGTCATATTTCTTCTTGGCTAATCTCTTTCTTTGAATGGCGTCCTGCACTTCACTATTCCACCACCAGGTTTCCTTATCTTCCATTCTTTGTCCAGATGACACACCAAGTACCTTCCTACCTGTCTCTCTAATTACTGTTGCTGTAGTAGCCCAGTCACTTGGAAGCTCTTTCTTACCACCCAGAGCCTTTAACAGCTCGTCTCTGAATTTCTCACAACATTCTTCTTTCTTTAGCTTCCACCATTTGGTCTTCTTCTCTGGTTTTACTCTTGTTCTCTTCTTCGCAACAACAGTCATTCTACACACAACCATCCGATGCTGTCTGGCCACGCTCTCCCCTGCTACAACCTTACAGTCTCCAATCTCCCTCAGGTTTCCTCTTCTACACAGAATGTAGTCGACCTGTGTACTCCTTCCTCCACTCTTATAGGTCACTCTATGTTCCTCCCTCTTTTGGAAATAGGTATTGACTATAGCCATTTCCATTCTCTTGGCAAAATCCACCACCATCTGTCCTTCCTGGTTTCTTTCCTTGACACCAAACCTACCCATCACTTCCTCATCCCCTCTGTTTCCTTCACCAACATGTCCATTCAGGTCTGCTCCAATCACCACTCTTTCCTCCCTGGGAATACTCTCTATCACTTCATCCAAATCTTTCCAAAATTTATCTTTCTCCTCCTCATCACATCCAACCTGTGGAGCATAACCACTTACTATGTTTAGCATCAGACCTTCTACTTCTACCTTTAGACACATCACCCTATCTGACACTCTCTTCACCTCTACTACATTCTTTGCCAACTCCTCCTTCAGGACCACCCCTACTCCATTTCTCTTTCTATCCACACCATGGTAAAACAGTTTGAACCCTGCTCCAATACTGTGAGCCTTGCTGCCCTTCCACTTGGTCTCTTGGACACATAAAGCATCTACCTTTCTTCTCTGCATCATGTCAGCCAGCTCTCTACCTTTGCCTGTCATTGTCCCCACATTTAGAGTTGCAACCCTCAGTCCTACATTCTTCACTTTCCTCCTCTCCCTCTGTCTCCTGACACGTTTTCCTCCTCGGCGTCTTCGACTAACAGTAGTACAATTTCCGCCGGCACCCTGTTTGTCAACAGCACCGGTGGCGGACGTTGTTAACCCGGGCCTCGACCGATCTGGTATGGTTTCACTTTGATGAACTCGCATTATGGTTTTGGCAAGTGTTTTACATCGGATGCCATTCCTGACACAACCCTCACCATTTACCCGGGCTTGGGACCGGCACAAGAGATACAATGGCTTGTGCTCCCTAGTGGCTGGCTGTTTTGTTTTATTATATTGTTTTTTGGTATTGCCTGGTTATAATCTTGTTTTTCTTTGTGCTTTTCTTAGGCTCCTGTCTGACCTCCAAATGCTAATGTTGCTAGCAATGAGGACCCCACAAGGATGTGTACTGAGCCCCCTTCTATTCACCCTGCTAACACACGACTGCACACCATCATACAGCTCCAACCACTTCATCAAGTTTGCGGACGACACAACAGTGGTGGGTCTCATCAGCAACAACGATGAGACGGACTACAGGAACGAGGTGAGCCGCTTGGCCTTGTGGTACGGACACAACAATCTCACTCTCAACGTGGAGAAGACAAAGGAGATTGTCGTGGACTTCAGGAAGAGGGATGCCCAACATGCCCCTCTGACCATCAACAGCACCGCAGTGGAGAGAGTAGACAGCACCAAGTTCCTGGGAGTGCACGTCTCAAAGGACCTGTCCTGGAGCAGGAACACTGCAGCACTGGCCAAGAAGGCTCACCAGCGTCTCTACTTTCTCCACAAGCTGAAAAGGGCTGGAGCTTCAACCCCCATCATGTGCACCTTCTACAGAGGTGCCATAGAAAGTGTCCTGACCAGCTGCATCACTGTGTGGTTTGGTGCATGTACTGCATCCTGCCGCAAGAGCCTCCAGCGCATCATGAGAGCAGCTGAGAAGATCGTCGGCACCTCCTTCCCCTCACTGCAGGACTTACACAGCAAACGCCTCACTCGGAAAGCCCACTGCATGGCAGGTGATCCCACACACCCACTACACAGCTGCTTTAGACTGTTGCCTTCAGGGAGGAGACTGAGGAGTCTCCAGGCTCGAACCAGCAGACTGAGAGACAGCTCTGTTCATCAGGCAGTAAGGATGCTAAACACTCTGCCTGCTCTGCCTCCCCTCCCATTTGAACTGCCTTAACACAAAAAACTTTCTCACACATTACCACACAACACAAAGATTTTAACACCGGACTCTGTGTCATCAAACGGGTTATTCACTAAACTCTCAGTCATGTGCTCATTCAGTTTGCACTACTTCTCATATTTGCACTGTTTGTATTACATTACTGCCTATAGGGGTGGGCGATATATCGAATATACTCGATATATCGCGATATTTTAAATGTACGATGGTTAAAAGGGCTTTATCGTGTATATCGAGGATCCTCCTGCTGTCGCGCGGGCGCCCACTCGCCCCCCTCCTTCCTGCAGGCTGCAGGAGCTTCAGAGACTCAGCACAACATGTAAACACGGCAGAGCGCTGCACGCTGCTGAGGGGGAAAAACAATGTTCTTTCTGAGCTAGTTTGGATTAAATTGTCAGATGAGGGCATAAAAAATGTTTTTGTAGACGATGCTGAAAATAGTCCCGAAGAAAGGTCCGAACTACGAATCTTTTTCACCATTTAAACAGCGGAGTGGAGCATGATGAAACAGCAGAACCAAGTGTTTTTCCAGCTGCTGCTTCATTAAAACAAACCACGGGTCTGAGCTCATTTAGTCATGCGTGCACCGCAGAGAGAGGTGGAGACATTATTAAATCAGCATTTTATCATTATCGCTAAAGACACGGTCCTTAGCGGCTAACAAGATGGCTAACGCGTTAGCGTCTTCTTCCACAGCTGAGACTGACCGTGTCTTTAGCGATACAGCTGATTTAATAATGTCTCCACCTCTCGGTTCACGTTTCTGAGTGGAGGCTGTCGTGTTTTTACACAAGGATTCAATGCGACACTTTGTAGAACAACTTAGAGAACGTCTTCGTGAATCCGGAAACAACCCCCTGACCCTTTCACAATAAAACCGGATACAGTACACAGAGGCTCACATTTACTGCAGTACACAATACCTGTGATAAATCTGTTCTTGTTCAGAGGTTTTGCAGACATTGCCTGAACTTGGCACAGTTTGAAACTTGTGCACACATTTTGTGGTTTGTTGTTAAAAATTACCAGCACATGCAAATAGTTTAGAGTTGTTACCTGTGACTGTTCTGGGTCAGTAAATTTTATGGCCACTGTTTACACTTCCATCCATCCATCCATTTTCGTCCGCTTATCCGGGGTCGGGTCGCGGGGGTAGCAGCCTAAGTAGGGAGGCCCAGACTTCCCTCTCCCCAGCCACTTGGAGCAGCTCCTCTGGGGGAATCCCAAGGCGTTCCCAGGCCAGCCGAGAAACATAGTCCCTCCAGCGTGTCCTGGGTCTTCCTCTGGGTCTCCTCCCGGTGGGACATGCCCGGAACACCTCACCAGGGAGGCGTCCAGGAGGCATCCTAACCAGATGCCCGAGCCACCTCAACTGGCTCCTCTCGATGTGGAGAAGCAGCGGCTCTACTCCGAGTCCCTCCCGGATGACTGAGCTTCTCACCCTATCTCTAAGGGAGAGTCCAGACACCCTGCGGAGAAAACTCATTTCAGCCGCTTGTATCCGAGATCTCGTTCTTTCGGTCATAACCCAGAGCTCATGACCATAGATGAGGGTGGGAACGTAGATCGATCGGTAAATTGAGAGCTTTGCCTTTTGACTCAGCTCTCTCTTCACCACGACAGACCGGTACAGCGCCCGCTTCACTGCGGACGCTGCACCTATCTGTTTACACTTTTGTTTTTGTATTTTAAAGGCCTTAAATGTTTTGATTTAATATTTTTTTAATGTTAAAAGCACAAGAGCACCTTTTTAAGTTTAAATTATTTATTCTTCCTTTTTGCTTGAAGTACTTTTTATTTATGTGTGCAATTGATGGTTAAAATAAAATATTTAAGTTTGTTCAAATTTAGTGTTGACATTTTTTAATCAATTTTGAATCATTTTTTCATTGATTTTGGAGATATCGCGATATATATCGTGTATCGTGATATAGCCAAAAAATATCGCGATATAATATTTTCCTCATATCGCCCAGCCCTAACTGCCTATAGTCATACTACTGTTTATATTCACTGTTTACATTAATACTGTTTACATTTATTACTACTGTTTACATTTATTACTACTGTTTACATTTACACTACTGCTGATACATATACAGTATTCTCTGACTAGCCTTATTTAAGGATGCCCAATGTGCCTTATGTGCCTTACTGCATATGCCACTTTGCCTCTATACCAACATCAACTACCTCATACATATACTGTGTACATTAACTCATATGCTGCTTTGCCACTCTTTGCAAATGTCAATGCTAGAACCTTCAGTTTATTTTATAGATACACTTTATATACTTTTTATACTACTATGCAATAACTCAGGACAGTATTACACTTTTATCATTTCATTTTATGCTTATGTCATTAAATGTTTAGTGTTTTAGTGTTGGTGTAACTGTAAGGACAGTGTTACACTTTTACTATTTTATGTTTATTAAATGTTTGTGTTTTAGTGTTTAAATGGTTACTTTTGCACCGAGGGACTGAGAGAGAAATGCAATTTCAATCCTGTTTATGTCCTGTACATATTGCAGTTCTGACAATAAAAGTTGACTTTGAAACCTCACATCTTCCACAAAGTGCTAAGGTGAATCTCTGCCACAGACAGTCCTGCATTTGGAGATTCATCACAGATGAGTGAGGACGTCGCTTTCCTCTGCTGTGACTGACTCTTAAAATGACTGAAAGACACTGAAACTGTCATACAGAAGCAGATCATGGTATTTATGATGCATACCTCTGGTAATTGTAGTTTCTTTTATTATTAAGGTTGTTATGTTATCATTGTTATCAATTTTAACTTTTTAACATTTTTGAATTTGTTTTGCTCATGAATAAACAGTTTTTAAGCAACAACTTATGTGGATATTTTGTGTGTGCTCTATTTAGACCTGTTGTACATATCTGTATTGCGGGTTTGAACCAGATCTGGGCCGCGTTTTGAGATTCGACTTACTCTACTGGGCCGGACCTGGGCCAAATCCGCCTAAAAATGAAATGAGGATGCCGCATCTGGGCCGCATCTGGGCCAAATTTGCCTAAAAACTAAACAAGGATTCCGTATCTGGGCCACATTTGGGCCGAATGCAGTAGTTTTGTAGCACTTCTGGCCCACCTCCGGCCCAGATCCAATCCAGATCCGCAATCCACATCTGGGCCAGTTTTGGCCCGTTGGACAAAAAGACACCGGGCCGGATCCATTTTACAAATGCGGGCCAAATGTTTTCATACATTTGGCCCAGATCCGGCCCACATAACTTTTGCTGTCTGGGCAAGCACTAACATTTGCACAGTTAGTTCTCAACAAACATGTCTGTTTTGAAAATGTAGGCTACTTCTGGTTTGTTTTTTTTAGATAATTTGAAGTGCCTTCCACCTTCATCTCATTCTGGCCAGAGAAGCAACCAAAATCGAGATTGTCCAAAATGTTTTTGCATTCTGCAATCTTTTGTTGTTGTTTTTTCTTCATGAAAATGTCTTCTGATTTAAATGTTGGTAACCGAGGCTTCAATAGCACTGGTTGCATTCATGTTAAAAGGCCTTCAAGTAACTACACTATTGAAAAAAAAAAAAGTTTATACCTGTAATTTATAATCAAAAACTAAAATAAATAAATAAAATACTGACTGAATCAAAGTCACTTTTACTTACTGTTTTTACACATGATTTTCGGTTCACTTTTTATAGAACAGTAGACATATACGTTTTTTAAATTATTTTAATCTAAATCACTTTCATATAAAATATTAAAGTAATATATCATAATTTCAATACGTAAACTAAGCCTACATTGTCAATAACAAGTTTCCAAATATGGCGGATTTGTTGACGTATTGCTGCATAAATACTTTGAATTTACACAGTTTTAAGAAATAATAAGGCAGATGCTAAAGATGGGAAAAAATGTATCTACTTTCTACTGGATTTTATTTTCTTCTACAAAGCATTGTCAATTTTCCGTTTTTTGTCAAACGTAGCACAAACTACGTCTTCACCGCAGCCAATCCCTTGTTTCTATTTTAAAATGGGCGTGGCTTAAACAGTGATCCCAGAAGTGGAAAAGCCAAGAATAAACAACAAAGTTAGCTCGTTGGCTAGGTAATATTTCTCATATATATTAACTTATAAGAGCATTTCAATACGTAATTCCATTGCATATACATATCAATAGCAACATTCTTGACATGTTGATACACTTTACAGAATTCATTTAGATAAAATGTTGATGAAGTGTCGTGTTGTGACTACTGTAACTGCAAGTTCAGTGTTTGGCTAACAGCTTTAGCTTAAGTTGCTCTGACTGAGCTTATGGCTAATTTTTCAATAAATCAAAAAAGAAAGATGTGTTCGATTGTTTACTTTTGAGGGTTTTGCAGTTGTTTTGCTTTTCTGGAGATGGCGTCGGTAACGCCAACAGAACCGGGGGTGTGCCCAGGCTCCGGGCAGGCAGAGAGCGTAGTGCCCGCTTGTATGTTTGCACCGGACCGGGGATGTTCCGACGATGCAGCCGACGGAGAAGCCGAAGACAGCGGGTGCACAAATGGAGAAGCCCTGGATCATATAGACCTGAGCAGCAAGGTAGGCCTCATTGTTTATTGTAGCCAAAGAGAGGATGTTTTGATTAGGTCACCGTGAAGAGTTACAACATCTCTGCAACAAATGCTGACTTGACAAAACACTAGTTACCTTCTTACATGTTGTGTTACACATGACATGCAGACAGGGATCATAGCAGCTACTGATTGAATTTAGTTCTATATTT
>JBBPBX010004893.1:33470-59601 GCA_038048925.1 Garcialebias charrua
TATATATATATTATATTTATTATTTATTCAGCCCTATACTGTACAGTATGGAAAAAATAATAATTATTCAGTCCTATACAGCATATCCATTAACTTTAGCGAATTCTGTCACCGGATCAAATCCCGGCCGAAGACCTTTCTGGGTGGAGTTTGCATGTTTTCTCCGTGCATGCGTGGGTTTTCTCCAGGTGCTCTGGTTTCATCCCACAGACATGCATGTTAGACTGATTGGTAACTACCGTATTTTCCGGCCTATAAGTCACAGTTTTTTTAAAACTAATTTTCATGTCCTGCGACTTATGGGGCAAAGCGACATATTAATGGATTTTTCCCCATATTTTTAGACCAATTTTTGGCTGAGATATGACCGTTTCCATTCATTCTGACCAAAAAAAAAATGGAGCAGTACCACTTTCGGCCGCTAGGGTCCACCGACCATTCCCAGCTCATGTGTCCGACAGAAGCCTCCTCTGCTCGGACTCACTCTGTCGCAGCACGGTCTCCTGCTCTCTGTTTGTCTGAACTACTGTTAGCTCAGTGTTTGTTAGCAAAATAGCTCAAGAACCACAGGAAATATTTTGATGAAACTTACAGAAAGTGATCACTGGATGGACATTTACAATGAGTTAGCTTTAGGAGATGTTTGAGCAAAAATTTGATTTATTTATAATTTATTTTCGCAGCATGCGCGACCGTTTGGAAGACCGTCAAACCGAAACAATTTAAATCCAGCTGATTTGACGATTACATGCATGTATTAAGGAAAAGTTCAGCTCAGAAACACTTTTACTATAATGTCAGCAAACAAATATAATTTTTTAGGTGTTTATCTTGTTAAATTTTAAAGAAATGAAGCGTATCCGCTCGATGCGCGTGCACTCTTCGCAGCACCGGCGTAGCGAAACAATTTTTTTAATTCAGCTGATTTGAACATTACGTGCCTTTTATTAAGGAAAAGTTCAGCTCAGACACATCTTTGCTATAATTTTCAGCAAACAAGTAATTGTTTTTAAGTGTTAATCTTGTTAAAGTCTTACCGTGCACGCTCCTGTGGCCATTTGTGGTGACGCGTAACATATGCGACGCGTCAGCGGTGACGCATAATAGATGCTACGTATACGGAGGTGCGACATGTTTATGGATTTTTCCACTTTATTGGACATAATTGGACTGATGCGACTCATAGGGCGGAAAGTATGGTAAATTGTCTCTAGGTGTGAGCGAGAGAGTGAATGGTTGTTTGTCTCTGTGTCCTTGTGATGGATTTGAGACCTGTCCAGGGTGTCCCCCGCCTCTCGCACAGTGCTAGCTGGACATGGGCACCAGTGACCGCCGCGTCCCAAAAATGAAGAAGTGGGTAAAAGATAAGTGATGGATGGATGTATATATAATGTATATTCCCTGTTTTCCCTGTGCCGTTTTTCTTTCAGCTGGTTCTTGTGAGCCCAACAGCAGAACAGTATGATTCGTTACTACGACATCTGAAGGAGCGGCTAGAAGAAGGCTGCGGAGAGACGATCTATGTTGTAGGGATGGGATCAGGTAAGACAGACAAACCAAGTTCAAGTATTTTCTTGAGCAAATATCTGAGCAAAATATAAATAAAAACAACATCTAGTTAATGAGATTTTTTAACCAAGATGTCCTAATGCATGCTCAATAATCCAGGTAGATCTAACAAGGTTAAGTCAAGTCCTCTGGACTGATTTCAGTAAATACGAATCTGTCAAGAGGACCTGATTTAACCGTGTTAGATTTTTAACTATTCTTGTTAAATTATAATTTTTTAAAATTTTATATTTAACTTATTTTTGTCACAGAAAAGAGCTATAAATTCAAATTCCCTGCAAAGAGATTTTCTCAGCTAGAAATAGATCGTCACATACGTTTATTTTTTATTTTTTACATTTTCATTACCGGTAATACTTATAACACAATTATGAGGTGAAAAAATGGTTCAGGCATTTTATTGACATGATCAGAATCAGAGTTTTAGTCTCAAAACTAAAATGAACTTTTGTAATAAATATGTCTATATTACCAGCACATGCAACTTATAAAGCATACAAAACTATTTTTAGTTACAACACCAAACATCAAACAATAGAACATTTTGTATTAAACATTTTGTATTAATAACATTTCTTGAGATTTTTATTCTTCATTTTTTCTTTAAAATATAATATCACTACTAAACCCAGCGTGATGGGACAAGTCAGAAAAGATGTAAAACTTTTTATTTATTTATGTTTATGTTTATTAAATTTGTTCATTTTTTTACAAAAGAAACAATACAAGACAATCCCATAAATTATAATGTACAAAATTTATTATTATTATTATAATGAGTGACTTGCATTTGTTTTGGGCTTTATTTTTCAAATGTTTTGAAAAAAGAAAATGGTTGAAGGTTATGGCAGGCAAATTTAATAAAAATAAAAATAAATCCTCAAAAACAAATTAAAAACATTGTTTCAAAATGAACTTTAAAAAGAGATTTAGAAATTTAAAAAAAGCAAAAGTTTGTTGGAAAATATGCACATTCTGTTTTCACCACTGCTAGTCCCTCAGTCCCTTTATTTAAAATCCACACTGTGGCTTGATCTGTTTTAGAAGAGTATAAATTACGAGTGAAAATTGGTTTTCTTATAAATCTATAAGAACACCAAAGCTACAAATTTAAAGTTCTTGTTGTCACTTCATTTTGTGTTTCGGTTTTCATTCTGTAACCCTCTGCTTCACACACAAACACGAGGACCTGTGTCGCCATCCAGACTTGTTACAGAAGCATGCCTGACCCATTTGGCATGTCGGAGAGGGACGGGGGGCCCTTATGCGTATGGGAGTCATTTACCAGTACTCTGTAGTGGGGCTGCCACTTGTTCTGTTGCACATTGCTCGTGTGTCTGCCTGGATTAGCAGCCGATGTTTCTGCTGACCTGAGCGAATGTTGTTTTTTAGCCTAATGGAAAAAAAGTTTTTGTAGCCAGCTGGTGTGTGTGGTTTATATAGGAACAAACATACGTTGTAACCATTTTAATTATACAGTGTCAGTGCTTTCTTTCGTGAAAATAATGCCTAGGCATCAGCCTATGCTAATGAATGAAAGAAATGGCAAACACGCTAGTGTAAAAGTTGAACAAGTTTCCAGCAGGCTGATATATGATGGCATAAGTTGTCGTGCGCTGATGCTACTTAAAAATGTTGTGCATGCTCAAATTTGTTTCAGCATATGCTGACATGTTGCTGATAAGTTGGGGTTAAGTTACAGGTATGGGACCGGTAAGTTACTCATAAGTTGATACTGTATATCAGAAACTAGCCGGACAGTTTTGTAGCGTACAAGTTTCTAACCTATGAGCAACTTATGTCTAACATATCTGTAACTTAAACTGGAACAGTGGTTCCCAACCTTGGTCCTTGTGGGACACCATCCTGCATGTTTTAGTTGTTTCTCTGCTCAAACACACCTGATTCAGTGCTTTAATTCATCAAGTTCTGCAGAAGCCTGTTAATCACCTGTCCATTCAAATCAGGTGTGTCAAAGCAGGAAAACAACAAAAACGTACAGAATGCTGTTCCTCAAGGACCTGGGTTGGGAACCACTGAAGTACCGTAGATGTTTCCACTATGTATTGTAAGTCTGTGCTTGATGGGGCGAATGTTCCGGGTTCCAAAGGGGAAGAGGAGCTCTGTAGCCGTTTTCGCACTGCACGGCCCTCCCCAGCCCAGCTCGTCCCTGGTTGGCCCAGAGCCCGGCCTGGCCCGCCCCCGCTCATTACGCTTTGCGCGGAGAGCCGCCTTGAAGTGGGTGGGGCGTTCTCTTGAAGTGGGTGGGAAGTTCTTGTGTGCACGCTTACAGTGTTTTAAGAGAGGAGACGTCGCTAAAAAATATTTGTTGGCTGAATATATATATTAGTGTTTCTGAGTTTAATTTTTGTTAATAACTGATTACAAATCAGCTTATGTTAGAACGTAAATAACACGAAGCACGCATCCATACAGAGCATTTCCGCCTTTCAACGCGAGCTGAATTTCATTAAAATATAACTAATATTCTCTAACTCTTGCTCGTAGCCAGGATTTTAAAATATAACTAATATTCTATAACTCCTGCGCGTAGCCATGATGATTTTACGTTTGTCTTTTATTGGAGAAAATAAAAAGGAGTTTGTGTTAACCACAGGCATAACACAAACTCCTTTTTATTTTCTCCAATAAAAGACAAACGTAAAATAACTTGAACTAGGTGGGAATCGAACCCGAGTCCAGATAAAATTTAGAGTGGAAAGCTGACGCTCTAACCACTCAGCCACGGAGGCGTATTGGTTTTTTCAAGAGTCCACTTTTACTATAAAGGATTCGCCCCACGTAATGTCCAGGCTACGCGCAGGAGTTAGAGAATATTAGTTATATTTTAATGAAATTCAGCTCGCGCTGAAAGGCGGAAATGCTCTGTATGGGTGCGCGCTTTTTTAGGGGTTTCTGTTGTTAAATTTTAATGAAATTCAGCTCGCGCTGAGGTTGTTGTTAGAACGAGTCCAGCCCCTGCTGCAAACAACGAATCAAATGATGAGCAGTACATGACGTCAAACTGGGCCCGGGAGCTCGGCCCGATCAGAACCACCGTCGGGCGGGTTCCAAAACGAGGGCGGACCCCGGGCGGAAAAGGAAAATGCGAACATGACGAACCCGGGTTAGAAGGCGGGGCGGGCCGGGCCGTTGAGGGCTGTGCAGTGCAAAAACGGCTTGTGTGTGAGAAGCGTGCACGTGGGAGAGACGGAGGAGTGCGACGATATGTCAGAGAGCGAGTGTTAACCAGGGATAAAATTAAGATTGGGTCCAGCGTGAGTTATGGCTGTGACAGCAGCTCATGTTTTGTTTTGTTGCAGTTACATTAATAAAGGCTCTGAGAGAGCACAGTCTGTCTCGCTGTCTTTGCTGAGGGAGGGGCGTTACAGTGTAGTGAATCAGAATCAGAATAAGCTTTATTATCATTGCATCGAGATACAACGAGAACATGTACGTACAGCCGTTCGAAAAATGTACGTAGTGCACAAAGCTGCTGCTATAAGCGCGACCCTCTTATTCAGAATACAGTAATATTTTTGCTTAGATGAGAAAAGGGAAGAAACATGAGGAGAGACGGTGTAAAGAAAAGCTCTCTCACACCTTGTTCTACACAGTGCATGATTTGAGGCATCTACATTCAACATATAGTTGTTGAGCCTAGATTTTTCTGTGTTTATAACTTACAGCTAGAGTATTTTCCAGCGTTTTGGGGTTCAGCTATTTATAGGGTACATAGGCCTGTCGCAGTAAACAATAAATCAATAAATCACATGATAAATGACAATTATCAAACTCATTTTCATTTATCGTCTTTATCGTTTCTTCGTGTCTCTCTCTTTCTACTGAAAACACTGGATGAGAAAAGGCTCAACTCCGGTGATTGTCACTGACTCCTCCCTTTCTCTTTTCGCTTTAAAATCTATTTTAACCATCCAAAATTGTGTTTTTGGATCGCTAAAAGCAGCTAAGCTTAGAAGCTAAGTTACGAGCTAAGCTAACAGGCCGACCTCGGGGAAAAAACTCTGTATTGTCGAAGCTTCAAAATTCACAGTTAAAACTTGTGCCTTTGTGTAAAAAGTGTTTTTTTCTCTGCAAAAAGAAGCTGAGACAGCCCATGTCCCATCAAGGGGCCTCCCTCCCTTTTTTCTTAGAGACACGCTGCTTGCTCCCTCACTATCCATCCTTCGGTTCAAACAGTCTTATACTGCCATCAGATGGTCAAAATAGGTACTACACCCAAAACAAATTAACCTATAATTACTATAATAATAATAATAATAATTACTAATTATTGTCAAATTTCAAACAATATTATACTTTATCACAACAATTTCTGAGACAATTAATCGCCCAACAAAATTTGTTATTGTGACAGGCCTAAGGGTACATATGCTTAGCAACTGAAAACTCCTGCTGGAACATCCTTTGCATAATTTCAGCATACGTTACACTAACATTGCGCATAAGCTCTGCATTGGACAACAACGCTGTCATATGCTTGTATAATTTACGTGTATGTTAGGACAAGTTATGGCTTCGTTACTCATAGGTTATAAATTTGTTGAACTTGTTAGCAGTACGGTACATAATGCGTCCAAAAGAAGCTTCCAGTTGATTTTTTTATATTTCACCTTCAGTGTGTGCCAGTGTGTTGGATAATGTTTGCATAGTGTGACAAGGCCTTTGTGTTTGATGTGTAGACTTTTGTTTCACACTATGAAAATAAACAGTCCTGGATAATTTGAACTTTGTTGGAACATAATTTACAATGAGGCAGTTATTTTAGGACTTTTGAAATTACAGTACCGGTAATTATCTTCAGATTTTGACACTCCCACTGCCATAATTTCTTTTTACCACCGTGTTGTGCTAGGTTCCAGATGGTATGACTCCAATGGGATATTAATAACACTCTTAAATGGTTTGGACACTTTATTTTGAATTTTATAGTTGCCTTTTGTCAAACTTGATAAGAAATCTCGGTCGTTCCACTTTTGATGAAAGCACATCATGGTTTTTATTATAATTTCTTCTCTCTGTGCTGCTGCAGAGTAATTGCACCTTCCTTGCTCTCCCCTCTGTAGATGGAGGAGATTATGGTCTGAATGAGAATGACATGGAAGCATCAGTCGCCACGGTGTGGTCGCTGTGTGGACAGATCGAAGCTGACGTAATCCTGCTGAGAGAAAGAACCGACACTGGTGGGAAGATTCGAGACTACCTCATCCGTCGGCATGTGGGGGAGCAGGACTTCCTGGAAGTCAGGTGCATATGAGAAGAGGTTCCAGGAAGTTAATAAATAATTTAGATTTGTGCCTGCTTTATCTGTAGTAGTCCATAAACTGCAGCAGTGTTTATTAACAAATCTTGGTTTACGTGCTTCTTATATCTAAACTACAATGGCCGTGAGGTGTAAATGAACAACATTTGAAAAAAACAGAATTACATTAAAGGGATTGTGACATGATTTTTTTTACTATTCATAAAATTGCTCAAAATATATATATTTTATCATTTAAATATGTTTGTTTTTGCAAACAAAATGATAAATCACTTTAATTTTGCTTTAAAAGTGATTTTGAACTTCAAGCCGTGTTTAATCATGGGAAATCCCATTACACGCGAACGCACCATCTGTGATGTCACACCGGGCAGAGCTCTGGGCTTGTCACAGTGCGCAGGTATGAGCAGCTCGACATGAAGGAAGTCTGATACAGCATCAGACCTAAATTAGATCCTGTTGTTTCTTGTTCCATCACCCAAACTATTTTCTGCTTCCCAAAATGAAGACAAATAGCTCAAATCTTCACATAGATTGATAAATTCGTCCAGTTTTAAATTGTCCGCTATTAAAGACACCACAGCCCTCTGCCCAGTGTGACATCACATATGGTGCGTTCGAGTGTAATCGGATTTCCCATGATTAAACACGGCTTGAAGTTCAAAATCACTTTTAAAGCAAAATTAAAGTGATTTATCATTTTGTTTGCAAAAACAAACATATTTAAATGATAAAATATATATATTTTGAGCAATTTTATGAATAGTAAAAAAATCATGTCACAATCCCTTTAAGCCAAAGCAGAAGTGACCAGAATCACATTTGGAGAAAAAAAACCGGAATTGCATTTGAAAAAACAAAATTACATTTGGAAAGAAATGTAATAAATAAACGTAATAAATAAATAAAAACTAAAAACAAACTACTAAAAACAAACCCCACCACTTCCGGTTTTGCTTAATGTACGGTAATTCTGTTTTTTCAAATGTAATTTTGTTTTTTTCAAATGGGGTTCCGGCCACTTCCACTTCAGCCGCTTTGGCTTCATGTACCCTATTTTCCGGTGTATAGGTCGCATCTTTTTATGGTTTTTTCAAGGCCTGCGACCTATACTCAGGTGCGACCTATATATGGCTTGTTATCACTTTCGGTGAAACAAATTTTTAAATCCAGCTCATTTCACAATTACGTTCATTTATTAAGGAAAAGTTCAGCTCAGACATATATTTGCTATAATTTTTATCAAACAAATAATTGTTTTTAAGTGTTAATCTTCTTAAAAGCCTTGCTGTGCGCTCCTGTGGCAGACATTTGCAGCAGAGCTAAACGTAGGTGCGACCTATACACCAGTGCGACCTATCTAGGGATTTTTCCAATCTATTGGTGATAATTGGACAATGCGACCTATACACAGGTGCGACCTATACACCAGAAAATACTGTAGTTCTTTTTTTCAAATGTTGTTCATTTACACCTCACAGCCACTGTACTAAACACTTAGTTGAATTACTGATTAACAGATTCTTATGAAAGGACAAGTATAAACTTACCTAAGTATATACACATAGCTGCATAAAACTGAAATCTCAAATTGTCACTTGTCTTGTGATCAGAGTGGCGGTGGTTGGGAATGTGGACGCTGGAAAGAGCACCCTGCTTGGCGTGTTGACCCATGGTGAGTTGGATAACGGCAGAGGCTTTGCTCGCCAGAAGCTCTTCAGACACAAACATGAAATGGAAAGTGGCAGGACCAGCAGTGTGGGTAATGACATCCTGGGCTTTGACCAGGATGGACAGGTAAGCTGCTGCCACTTGTGAGTAGAAATGGACCGTATTATGCAAATAAGTACGGTAATAGAAAGTTGTAATTAAATGTTATAGATTGAAATTAGTGCTGAGAAACATAATTTTCTTTCTTTTCTTTTTTTTTACATATACACGGTTTTATTATTTATTCTTTAAGCTCTTTACAACTATATTTAAAAGTTATTGCTTTGTGGCTTTTCAATTCTTTACTTTTTTATACATTTTGCCTTAAACCATGAAGTCACACCCTAGTACCTCTGTGCTCGTGTTTCTTTAGGTGGTTAACAAGGCAGACAGCCATGGTGGAGGTCTGGATTGGACCAAGATTTGTGAGAAATCGTCAAAAGTGATCACGTTTATTGATCTGGCCGGTCATGAAAAATATCTAAAGACTACTGTATTTGGCATGACGGGACACCTGCCTGATTTCTGCATGCTAATGGTGAGAGGGGAGGCCAAGATGAGGCGTGCAGTGTTCAGTTATTATTCAGTATTGTTTATTGGTAAATAGTACAGGTCATTTTCAGTGTAAAACTTTCAATTTTGAGTTTGGCAAAAACGACATCTTATTGTTTTTGTGTTTTAATTTTTAGTGTTTCTTTGTTGTGTTTCATTTATTTCAGGTTGGCAGTAACGCTGGGATAGTTGGCATGACTAAAGAGCATCTTGGTCTGGCTCTAGCCCTAAACGTACCAGTTTTTGTTGTGGTTACTAAGATAGACATGTGTCCAGCTAACATCTTGCAAGGTAGTCAGACTTCTGCTGAAATGTCTATTTAATTATTTTGACACTTTTAACTTTGTAGGTGTAAAGTAAAAAGTAATGTGTATGGATTTTGTTGTGTATAGAACTTGACTTTATCCTTTTTTTATTTTTTATTTATCAGCATAGGAAGATTCTATTTTATTCTAAAATACAGACTTGCCAGTTGTAAGTTTATTTAAGAAAATACAGAACTGGTCTCCTTTAGTAGCATACAGATGACCACATGTTAACGCAGACACAGTAAGAATATCTCAATAACATTAACACTGTTTTTAATCATTTACTTCTATCCACACATTCACAACCTAAACGGCTACAGGTAACTTCGTCAATTTTTTTTAAATCAAAGTTTTTATAGATTTTAACTTCCTCAATTCAAATCAATATCACATGCACATCTATTGCACACTTAAAAACTAGGGGTGCACCAATTTCAATTTTCTGGCCGATCACCGATCACCGATTTTTAGAAAGTCTGACATGCCGATTCCGATTTTGGCCGATACTGATTTTCAGGTGTTAAAAGGTCAAAATGCACCCTAAATTTTCATGATTTTCCGACCTTTGCGGAGGCAGATGCGATCGGTAAATAAAATCGGCTTCTCATTTAAAGATCGGCCGATCACCGATCTCCCCAAATTAAGGAAATCGGGGCCGATCGATCGGCCGGCCGATTTATCGGTGCATCCCTATTAAAAACAGTTTTGATTAAAATAAAAAATAAAAACACTGTCTCATGTGTTTGTGGGTTTGTCTTTTTTTTTTCCTAAAGAGACATTACAATTATTACAACGGCTGTTAAAGTCACCTGGCTGCAGAAAAATCCCAGTTCTGGTCCAGAATAAGGACGATGTTGTGGTCACAGCCTCCAACTTCAGCTCTGAGAGGTAAGAACAAAAAGTCGGAGCGCTGAACAATGAAAAGATGTCAATCAGAGTTAGAGATGTGAGAGCTCCTGTGAATATTTTGAAAAATGTACTACCGGTAATTCCACAACCGCACGAAAAAACAAAAATACAATGTTGGCCTTTTTGGCCTGTGGGACCCCGGAAGCAGCAGATAGGTACCGGCAGTCCAAGCGGCATGCGGCTCGGGTGGTTGCTGAGGCAAAAACTCGGGCGTGGGAGGAGTTCGGAGAGGCCATGGAGAATGACTTCCGTACGGCTTCGAGGCGATTCTGGTCCACCATCCGGCGTCTCAGGGGGGGAAAGCGGTACGCGACCAACACCATTTATGGTGGGGATGGCGTGCTGTTGACCTCAACTCGGGATGTTGTGAGTCGGTGGGCGGAATACTTCGAAGACCTCCTCAATCCTACTGGCACGTCTTCCACTGAGGAAGCGGAGCCTGGGGACTTTGGGTCGGGCTCTCCAATCTCTGGTGCTGAGGTCGCCGAGGTGGTTAAAAAGCTCCGCGGTGGCAAGGCTCCGGGGGTGGATGAGATTCGTCCTGAGTTCCTTAGGGCTCTGGATGTTGTGGGGTTGTGTTGGCTTACGCGACTCTGCAATATCGCGTGGACATCGGGGGCAGTTCCCTTGGATTGGCAGACTGGGGTGGTGGTTCCCCTATTCAAAAAGGGGGACCGTAGGGTGTGTTCCAACTATAGGGGGATCACACTCTTAAGCCTCCCTGGTAAGGTCTATTCAGGGGTTCTGGAGAGGAGGGTCCGTCGGATAGTCGAACCTCGGATTCAGGAGGAGCAGTGTGGTTTTCGTCCTGGTCGTGGAACACTAGACCAGCTCTACACCCTCAACAGGGTCCTGGAGGGTGCGTGGGAGTTTGCCCAACCAGTTTACATGTGCTTTGTGGACTTGGAAAAGGCATTCGACCGCGTCCCTCGGGGGCTTCTGTGGGGGGTACTCCGGGAGTATGGGGTACCGGGCCCTTTGATACGGGCTGTTAGGTCCCTGTACGACCGGTGTCAGAGCTTGGTCCGCATCGCTGGCAGTAAGTCAGGCTCGTTTCCTGTGAGAGTTGGACTCCGCCAAGGTTGCCCTTTGTCACCGATTCTGTTCATAACTTTTATGGACAGAATTTCTAGGCGCAGCCAAGGTGTTGAGAGGATCCGGTTTGGTGGCCTTAGAATCTCTTCTCTGTTTTTTGCAGATGATGTGGTCCTATTGGCTTCATCAGTTCGTGATCTACAGCTTTCGCTGGAGCGGTTTGCAGCTGAATGTGATGCGGCCGGGATGAGGATCAGTTCCTCCAAATCCGAGGCCATGGTCTTGAGCCGGAAAAGGGTAGCATGCCTTCTCCGGGTCGGGGAGGAGGTCCTGCCCCAAGTGGAGGAGTTTAAGTATCTCGGGGTCTTGTTCACGAATGAGGGAAAACTGGAGCGTGAGATCGATAGGCGGATAGGTGCAGCGTCCGCAGTGAAGCGGGCGCTGTACCGGTCTGTCGTGGTGAAGAGAGAGCTGAGTCAAAAGGCAAAGCTCTCAATTTACCGATCGATCTATGTTCCTACCCTCATCTATGGTCATGAGCTCTGGGTTATGACCGAAAGAACGAGATCTCGGATACAAGCGGCTGAAATGAGTTTTCTCCGCAGGGTGTCTGGACTCTCCCTTAGAGATAGGGTGAGAAGCTCAGTCATCCGGGAGGGACTCGGAGTAGAGCCGCTGCTTCTCCACATCGAGAGGAGCCAGTTGAGGTGGCTCGGGCATCTGGTTAGGATGCCTCCTGGACGCCTCCCTGGTGAGGTGTTCCGGGCATGTCCCACCGGGAGGAGACCCAGAGGAAGACCCAGGACACGCTGGAGGGACTATGTTTCTCGGCTGGCCTGGGAACGCCTTGGGATTCCCCCAGAGGAGCTGCTCCAAGTGGCTGGGGAGAGGGAAGTCTGGGCCTCCCTACTTAGGCTGCTACCCCCGCGACCCGACCCCGGATAAGCGGAAGAAAATGGATGGATGGATGGACAATGTTGGCCTAAAAGTGACTGTGCCCGTAGAGTCCCTGAGAGGTCAAACATGGTTATTAATCGACATTTCCTGAAACTAAATGGCCTTAAATGTTTTTGCAAACCCATTTAAATGAAGACAATGTTTGCCGACACACTCTTGAAGTATCATGTTGTAGTTTTATTTCAATAACAAATCTTCAATCCCTTTTTCTTGTCATTAAAGTTGCCTAATGCAGAGTAATTCTTTAACAATCATACTTTTTATTTTTCCTTCTTGACTCCCTCCTACACTTTAGGATGTGTCCAATTTTCCAGATCTCCAATGTAACTGGGGAGAACATGGACCTGCTAAAGATGTTCTTGAATCTTCTCTCTCCGAGGACCACGTATAACAATGACGAACCTGCAGAGTTTCAAATAGACGACACGTACTCTGTACCTGTAAGAAATACAATTCACATTCAGCCTCAGGCTCTGACAGGTTGCTTTATTTACCATGTTTTATCTTGTTATGCTTAGTGACTGGCAGAGCAGAATAAAACAGACTAAAAAGCCCAAGTTCACTGTACATCACAGTTAAAAAAAAGTGCATATTGGAACATTTTCTTAATATAAAATAGAAAAACTTAGGTGTTAGGCTAGAACATTTTCATAGACATACTGTACTTTTCTGATGCTGTGTAGTAGGGCTGAACGATTTAGGAAAATACTCTAATTGGAATTTTTTTTTACCTCAATATTGTGATTTAATATGCAATTATTTTTCCAGTGTCGTCTTCGCATTTATTTTTCAACGAACACAAGCAATAAATCTTTTTTTTTTTTTTTTCATTTGCAAGAAACTCCACTGTTTTCAACTCCGCTGCAAGTCTTTTTCTGTATTTTTTGTGTAGCTCCGGGATAGCAACTTGGCTAAAATGTGTGCATGAGGGCATTCTGTACCGCTTATCTATTGTGATTACCAAAGCCGTAAACCCAGGCTTGGTCACTATATTAATGGACATCATGTCTTTCGCTATGAACTCTGTTATTGCTTGAGTTATTTCTGCGTGCTGTTTCGAATTATAAGTAAGTATGAGTAATATCTTCGAACAGTTCGGTCAGTGATCCCTGTCGGCTGGTACTTTACTTACTTGAAGTTGAAGCACTGGTTGTTGTCATTCTAGCCATGCAACTATGGTAAATGGCGTTGTGGTGTTTTTTTAATTGTTGATAAAGAGTTGTGGTGTTACCTCGAGAGGTAGCAACAGCAGCAAGGCAGGTTAAGCACAACATACCGGTATGTTGCACAGTGTTTTATAGCCAAAATAATTCCAAACAATGGACGTGCTGCCCCTCTTTGGTATCAAACTTTCAGATATGTCAGCTTCTGTCGAGCCTGACGCCACTGTGCAACCGGTTAAAGCACAGTGTTGACTTCTCCCACTCCCTGCTCTGCTTTTCTTCACTCACTCCCAAGTCACGTAACCAGATCACGTGACCAGTCAGATTGCAGCCTTTGCAATTAGAAAATCTTGTTTTGTCATAGTGCAATATTATTGCAAATGCAATTAATCGTTCAGCCCTACCGTGAAGCCAGAAAACTTGAAAAGCTAAAGCCCCATTGATGGAAGAACCAGATGTGACCTTATGTTGATCTTTTCTTTACAGGGTGTTGGCACAGTAGTTTCAGGTACTACGTTACGTGGATTGATACAACTTAACGACACGCTGCTTTTAGGCCCAGACCCACTTGGCATCTTCATCCCCATCACTGTGAAGTCCATCCACCGCAAGAGAATGTCCGTCAAAGAGGTTCATGGAGGACAGACGGCATCGTTTGCGCTAAAAAAAGTACATTTTACCATGGTCACAGCTACAAAGAGTACTTTACTGCTTTTTAATTGTGTCAAGGGTTATTATCTTTGAGGTTTTGGAATACCATACTCATTATTTGTTTACTTTCTGTATTCACAGATCAAACGAGCATATATAAGGAAAGGAATGGTGATGATTTCCCCAAAGTTACACCCTCAGGCCACCTGGGAATTTGAGGCGGAGATCTTAGTGTTGCACCATCCAACCACGATAGCACCACGATACCAGGCAATGGGTTAGTCAAAGTGCTCTTCCATATTTTTAACTATGTTCTACAAACGAATATACAATCCACATGTCAAACAAATCCAGCACAAATAGCTGTCTTTTTATTTCAATCTTTCAGTGCACTGTGGCAGCATCAGGCAAACTGCCACCATCTTGTCTATGAACAAAGACTGTCTGAGGACAGGGGACAAGGCTACAGTCCACTTTCGCTTCATCAAGACACCAGAGTACCTGCACTGTGATCAGAAGCTTGTGTTCAGGGAGGGGCGTACCAAAGCTGTAGGCACCATCACTAAGGTACCGTTCTAGAGCTCCTGGTTGCTTCTCGTTTTGATTTCAGTTTGTCAGGGATCAAGTCTTTGTTTGTATTTGCTACAATTAAATTGTAGATTAAGCAACAGTAACTAATTCTAATTGTGATGACTTTTGCAGCTTCTCCAGTCAGTGAACGCCCAGCAGTCCAAGTCTCAGGCTCACAAAAAGACTTTCGGCGAGGACTCTGGATCAGCAGCACGGCCGCAAAGCCCAACTACCCTGCACGCATCGGTGAGTACAAGGATGCTCAGAAACCATCAAGTTTCTGAGCAAGAGTTTATTCATCTCAGACAATGAAGCAGAAGGTTGAACGTTTTCATTTTAAAACATTTCCAGAGTTGGGTGGAGTTGCAATAGGCTAAATAATAGTTGAAAATTCTAAATGTAAATAAAAAACGTGCTTGTTTTTATCATTTTAGATGCTGCATTTTTAAGAAAATTTAATGTGTTTTCCTTCTTTCAGTTCTTGTCTTATTTACCCTGGGTTGTGTACCTTCATACCTCTTCATACAAAAGTATTCCTATAAATCACAATGTTCACTGCTTTCTTCTGCATTTTCTGCTGTTTGTTCTTTGTGCTTGGCTTTTAATGCTTCATTTTCCTGCTATTACCTCTCTTCCTCCCTCCCTGTCTTGGCATGCTGCGTTAGACAGTGGCAGAGGAGGAGGCTCTATGTAAAGATGACAACAAAGAGAACCAGGTAAAGAAATGACTGCAGGCGTTGTGATGGAGATTCCTCAAACCTAGACATATACTGTAGCTCGGCTGTTGCTCCACTTTCCCCAACTTGCTTTTCTGAGCATGTTTTACTGACAAGACTGACCACAGTCACTCAACTTTTGCTTCTATTCAGCATATTTTCTTTGATTAGTTGGTTACTACTTCCTGAACTGGATTTTACTTCCTGAATATTATTTTGCTACTATTTATCTTTTAGGAGGAAAAAATAGTGTTTTCTTTCAATTTTCCCATTTTTTAACAAGGTTTGAAAATATCCTCATTCAGAAATAGTTGATTACAGGTAGTCCCCGATTTACGAGCGAGATCCGTTACAACGAGGCGCTCGTAAACCGGAAATCTCGTAATTTGGAACGGCCGCCATTTCTCTCGTAAATCCGGAAATCCGCTCGTAAATTGGAACGGTTTTCGCTAGCGCGACTAAAAACACTCTATTTTCATCTAAAAACTACTTTTGAGTGCATAAAAATGATCGGAAACGTGTGTTTATATGCTTAACTAACTAACTGTAGTGAAAAAACACATGAAAACTCAGTATTTTTTTCGTTTTTTCCAAAAATTCGCAGCTCGTAAGTCTGGAACCTCGCAGATCAGAGCGCTCGTAAATCGGGGACTACCTGTATTGTATTTTAGTTAGGCATTTTGAAAGGTTAAATTCATGTAGAGGTTGAAGAGGTTTTATTTTTTCAATTATGTCTGTGTTGGTTTATTCCAGTTCAAGTTCAATACAGATAGTCCCCGACTTACGAGCGAGTTCCGTCCCTAGGGGGCGCTCGTATGTCAAAAATTCGTAAGTAGGATCACATAGTAAAAAAAAAAAAAAATTTTTTTTTACTTTTTTTTATTTTTATAAATGAATACATGTACAGTACTGGACAGTCACCAAGCACTTAGCCTATCCTAACACAGTTTTTAAAGATGAAGGAATGAGTTGAATTGTCTCCCTTTCACATAAAGGGAGCTAGCTCCCTTTATGGGAATGGAGCCTGCAGGGAGGAGGGAGACAATTCAACTGACTCCTTCATCTTTAAAAACTGTGTTAGGATAGGCTAAGTGCTTGGTGACTGTACAGTACTGTACATTTATTTATTAAAAATATACAGTACTGTATATACAGTATTTTTATTTTTTTATTGTTTTTTATTTATAAATAGATAAATGTACAGTACTGTACAGTCACCAAGCACTTAGCCTATCCTAACACAGTTAAGGAGTCAGTTGAATTGTCTCCCTCCTCCCTGCAGGCACTACATGCGTTCCGGCTCCGCCCCGCTCCGCGGGTCGCAGCTGAGCATCTCAAAGTCCAGTTTACACTACCTCCGCTCAGCTCAGGTCCGCCTGGATGCGCTGCTCCGAGACGCATGCGCGGGAATTGCGAGATTGCGCGATAAATCAAGTGATAAATAATGAAGTCAGAACAAAACAATTCATTCGGTGGAAGAAGGAGAACAACAGTAGAGACTGCCTCGCTGTTTGATTGTTTTTTGCATTGAGATATGAGCGACAGGACATGGTTTGAGCGACAGGATGTGATCTATTACATTTCAGAATAAAATACTTTATTTATTTATTTATTTATTGTATTGCGTTTGTAGGTGTAGTCATAAATGATAGTTTGACAGCATTTTTGTACAAATAAATCCGTATAGAGCTAGGATAAAAGTCCGCCCGTGGTGATTTTATTTTGTAAATACGGATGTTGTGCTCGTTCCTTTTCCTGTTGGTGCGACGTAATCTTTGAAAGTTGACTCCGGCACAGCTCCGGCGTCCGGCAGAAATAGGATGGGATCCTATTTTGACGGACTGCCGTCCGCTCGCCGCCGCCGTGCGGAGCCAGTGTAAACGCTCTCATTGATTATAATGGGTGCGTATTTGCTGCGGAGGTCGGACCGGAGCGGACCGGAGCCGGAACGCATGTAGTGTAAATTGGGGGTGAGACATTAAAGGGATTGTGACATGATGTTGGAAATTTGCATATTTGTCACAACATATATATCTTATATAATTCAGCTCTGTTCGTTTTTGCAAAATAAATTACTGTATAAATATATTAAAATTTCATTACAAGTTATGGTAATTTTTTCGTTGGGATACGCCCTTAGAAATCCGAGATTTTCCGCAAACATCATGTGACGTGCCCGTGGGGAGGCGCTGCCCCAACGCGCATGTAAATATATGTAAATATCAATGGCGGAGCATGAGTGCAGCATTTCTAGTGTTGATCTAAGCGATTTGTCTTCAGTTTTGGAAGTTCTGTTAGTTCTGGTGATTCCAGTAAGATTCAGAAGACTTTTAAAACCGGATTCTATTCCTACTATTTTTAAAAGAAAGTCCCCCAGCTACCACATCTAAACAACGCAGGAAAGCTACTGTCGTAAAAGAGTAAGTCTTTGTGTAAACATAATCGGAGGTGTGTAGTGTTTTGGATTATAAACTATATATTTAACGTGAGCTCATGTTGTTTTACTTTATATACTGTGAGTGTATAAAGCCAATTACTGTATCACGGAGGATTCTTCATGTGCGATGCAAAGCTCAAATTTTACGACCGCCTACGCGCGCGTGTTGTCTCACAATAAACTGCCCTGCACCGGACTGTTTTGTATGAGACATAAATGTATTAAATTCCTCTTCTTCATCGCTGAGCTGGACTTTTCTTTTGTTTTTTTGCCAAAAGTCAAGTGATCGCTTGAAGCGGTCACCATTCGCTTCCTCCTCCGATGAGGAGGAATGAATGAACTTGTCACAAGTGAACTAAACTCATGTCCAACGTGGCTGAGCGATGTTCTAATATTTCCTGGTGGGCTGTGGGCTGCAGGAGCAGCGTTCCCTGTTTTTATTTTATTTTTTAAAAACTTTATTAACATATAAACAGAGAAAAACGCTGCGCAGCCTGTGGCTTTTCTCACCACCCAGACCTGTCAATCATTTCAGTAGGCGTGTCAGCAAATGACCAATCAGCGACCTCAGTTTGTCCTGTAGGTAAACGCTCCGCACGCAGCTGCTCACGCAGAGCTCTGCTGTGAACAGCCTGCGCGGAGCACGCGCGCGTCGAGCGGCGCTGGCAACAACGCAGAGCTCTGCCTTGCCCTTAAGAATTATGAACCCACATGAACCTCCCGCACGTTTTTTCAAAGCTGCATCGTGTATTAAAAAGATTTCCATTGATAGAGCATAAAATAAAATGATTAGAGCGATCAATGGATAAGTGATTTAGACACGGTTTATTTCATAAACAGTTGCTAAGTGGGGTTAGCTTCGTGATGTGGGTCTTTGTTGTTGTGCTAATGCTAAGCTAACAGCAAGGCCCGGTCGCGTTTGAGATTTATAATTTTAAGACAGTAAATCATCCAAAACTCTCATTAATAAACCCTCCATGAATAAAAAAAAATTACAGATGTTACCTGATTGGCAGTAAGATGGTTGCTGCAGACATAGATTCTTTAGTAGGACACCATCGGTCCCTCTTCTCTGTACTTGTCCATTATAGGTGAAGTTTCTCATCTTTTGGAAATTTGTGAAGGCTCACTTGTTCACTGCTGATATTAGAACACCCAAACGCGCTACAATGTGACGGCATTTTTCAAGTTACACCAAAAAAAGAGGCGATCTTTCAGAAAAATGATCTGTATGGCAAGCACCGGGAGGAGACCCAGAGGAAGACCCAGGACACGCTGGAGGGACTATGTTTCTCGGCTGGCCTGGGAACGCCTTGGGATTCCCCCAGAGGAGCTGCTCCAAGTGGCTGGGGAGAGGAAGTCTGGGCCTCCCTACTTAGGCTGCTACCCCCGCGACCCGACCCCGGATAAGCGGACGAAAATGGATGGATGGATGGCAAGCAGTTAAAACACCAGACAAACGGGCAAGGCTCTGCCTTATGCCCAGTGCCCACGGGTACTCCACGATCACGTTTTGCGGAAATGCGTGGAATTTTAGGGGCGTGTCCCAGAGAAAAAACTACCATAACTTGGAATGAAATTTTAATATATTTATTATTTATTTTGCAAAAACGAACAGAGCTGAATGATATAAGATATATATGTTGTGACAAATATGCAACATCATGTCACAATCCCTTTAAAATAACGCAACAGAAATCATCATTGTTTGTTGAGAAGCCTGATCGCTACAGGGACGAACAAGTTTTTCAGTCTGTTCGCTCTACATCTGGGCAGCGGATACCTGCATTCAGATGGAAACAACCTGAACTCACCATGGAGTGGATAATCAGGATCTGCCAGACTCAGCCTGGTCTTCTTCACTGACCTTGCCTGGTGTTGGTCAGTGAGGTTCTGTAGGACAATGCCAGTGGTTTTGCTGCACATCCTGACAATCCCCAAGAGTCTGTGACGGAATGTATATATTTATTTCCTGGGCCGCAATAAACTTAATAAATTATAGACTTCAGAAAAATTACCCCAAAGTGATTTAGAAAGGACACTTTCTTAACCAAAAACAATCAAAAAATCTGGAATTTATTCAGAATGTTTAAAATATCTTCCTTTTTTAGACGCTTATCTTGTTTAACCTTTTAGGTAACAGTACAGAGAAGGATAAAGATACAACTGGCCTGTAGCATCTGTAACATCAACTTGTGTGCACTTGTCAGCTCACATGTTCTCTTTGATTTTTTTTTCTCTTCTTTATAACATCAAACTCACTTTAGTTTGTTTTTGTCTGCAGCTGAAATCTGGAGGCGGAGGGCGCCGACGAGGAGGACAGAGGCATCGAGGGAAAGGTCTAAATGTTGGGACAGTGTCTCCAGCTGTGTCTACAGGAGCAACAGGCACAGCTTAAAAGCACTGTTTCCTCAACCAGTTATCATCATCATCGAAACAGGAAAAAAAAAAGACTGATCGTCTTCTGGTTGTTCCCGATCCACGGCCTTTCCTCAGTTCATGTAATCAGTTTTTGAAACAAGCGATTCGTGTTCCACATAAAGTCAGTTGAAAAGGTTTTTTTTCTTCTTTTTTTTTTTTTCTGTAAACTGTTAAAGTTGGTATTGAGTTAAAAATTGGGTTAAGTTTGAATTGAATACCAATCTGTTCAGTGTGTTTACCAGTTTGTCGTCCAACAGATTTTCATGCTCATCCTCCAGCCTGCCAGACTTGTTCTTTTTATTGCTCTCCTACGTTTTGCACACATCTCACTGTCACAATAACGACAGATTTAAGAAGATGTGCTTATGGGTTTTTCAAATGCTCAGTTAAATTGTTCTTTGAAAGTGAAAGCTTAATCAATTACCGTAGCTTGAAAGTGAGCAAGTGCCAAACTTGTTTTTTGACACAACATTTGATTAGATGTAGCTGCTGTGTTCATGTAATCTCCCTGTTTAAGATTTGTTTCCTGAAAAACAAAGTCTACAAAGGTTTGATTTGAAAACTGTTTGAAATATGGAAATAGTGTGGCTATTTCACAGAAAAGCATTATTAACTTTCTTTACCATCTATTTGGGAAATCAAATGGGTCTCATCTGTTTGAAGTTGGATTGCCAAGTTAGATTTAGTTCTAAATCGATTTTTAATCGTTTTATACTGAACTTATTTTCAAAAACCTTTTCTAAAAGATTTACTACATTTAGTTGTCACTGCTGAAAGGGTTGAATGACCCATTGTTTGTTTTCTACTTGCATTTTTTTTTTCAAAGTTTTGAAATTTTGTAAGCATACTTTTGTACTAAATCTGGAAAACAGGAAGAGAATAACCTTGAGAAAAGCTTTTTTTTTTGGACTCAACAATTATTATAAATGCTTGGGTATAAATCATTTAACTATTACAATGCTGAATTTCATTATGTTAAATATCAATGAAGAACAACTCAACCACTTATTTTTTTGGTTACCGGTACCCATATGCATTTTAATAAAAGAGAATTGCTGCAAAGCAATAAAAGCTACAGGGGTCAAAAAATAAAATAAAAATGTCACAATCATAGATTAATAATTTATGGTGTACAGTGCAGCTCTAAAATCTCTTTCTTTTTACAGTACGGTAATTAGACACTACTGTTTTTTTGTAAGAATAAAATTATGCCACTGCCCTCGTGCCAACATCAGTAACTACAGCAGGCAATGCAAGACTGTTTACCTTTTTTTTTATCATATGAGTTTGTTCTAAAAATGTGTTCTTGTATGGGTTATTAAACATGCTAAACTGCCTAAATATATTTTTTCCCCTTTTGACTGGGTGGACTTTTTAGACACATTTTGTCTGTTTATGTACAGAAATGGTGTTTGTGCCGACAATTTGTGTTGTAAATTCTTTTGAATAAAGACATTAAAAATACCTTTTGTCTGTTTTTAAATTTTAATAACTAGTTATAAACTACAGTTGTGTCTGACGGACAGGCAACCTGTCCAGGATGTACCCCGCCTCTTGCCCATTAACCACTGATGGTAGGCAGCTACCCCCATGTCCCTGCACAGAAAAACAGGTAAAGAAAACTAGATGGATGAATATACGTATTAGAATAGGTTACATATTAAATCAGTCTTCACATATCACTGGAACTGCACATGCTAGTAGATATTTTTTTCTCAAGGTCTGGAGAATTTATCTTGCCACAGTGTCATATTCAGGTAGGCCTATGATGTAAAGTTCTAGTAATCAGCTTTTTCTTCAGTTTTCTGTTTTCAGGTTTATCTTCATGTTATGGTATGCGTTCCTTCTGTGTTTCAGCCATTCTCAGTATTTTTCCATAGACTGCTCCTCCTGCCATTCATTATTTATACAGGTTGAGTCATGAGGATTCATTCATTTACAAGAAAGACCAGTTTTAAACAAAACACAGATGAGGTACAGACAACAATAAACATTATATGAAAGCAAATATAATGAAAAGTATATAAAAGATGTGATATAAAAAATGATACATTATAAAATGGTGTCAAATACTAAGAACGGGAACATGGACTTAACAGTTGTTTAAAATCACTTAGAGAGGTCAAGAGTTTCAGATCTATTTGCAAGGTGTTGCAGGAAACAGGAACAGTAGTAACCCTTTTACTAAATTCTGTCCGCACTGACACTGCAGGTAATGTCCTGAGAGCGCACGCTATAGCTGCACTCATACAGTGACATGTAGGAGAAGATGTATGAAGACAACAAACCAAGAAGTGATTTAAAGATGAAAATGTGCAAGTGTGAGGGTTTGTGTGAAGTTTATGATGAATACAGGGTGCAGTGGTGAATAGTTCCAGCCAGCCATGAATCTTAGCGCACCATGATAGACAGCATCCAACATCTGCAGGGTTCTTGTAGGAGCATTCATATAATGTCACTGTAGTCAATGGAGGGAGGGAAGGAAAGCTGCAGTTCTGTTTCCTAGCATTCAGAGTTAGATATGTTTCTGAAAAAGAAAACCAATTTTACTTTCAGTTTATCAGGTTTTCGACATGAGGTAAAAGAGAGATGTACCTCAATATCAAGATACCAAAGTATTTGTAAGAATCGACAAACTCAGGGGACACCATTCATGGATAAGACAGAAGGGAGGACTGCTGGTACCGACTTGCCCACCTATAATGTTCACACAGTATGTCCAGGTGTCTCCACTCATCAACCCCACCTCAGATTTAGCTCACTTGAGTTTTGTGTGTTTTTTACACTGCGTCCAGTGTTCCTCCTAGCCTCCCTGAATATATCCTTAGTTCATCTAAGTTTATTTTGCTGCCAAAAAAAAGTTTTAATTCAAACTCCACAATCAGTTTGCATTCTTGGGTTCACCCTCCAACAACTATGACACAAAAATTACAGTTCACAGGGCAGGATTATTATTGGCATGTACAAATGATCAACACAAAAACATGGGCAGATCAATATTTGTTAAAAATGCTAATAATTATACTTACCTTTATCATGTTTGATCTTTGCAATCTTACAAAAGTTTGATGTGACTGAAATAGCACACACACACACACACACACACACACACACACACACGTGTGTGTATGTGTGTGTGAAGGGGCCTCGTTCTCAGTAATGAGGGTGTTGCTTCAGTCAGCTGCAGTGAAGAAAGAGCTGAGTCAAAAGGCAAAGCTCTCGATGTACTGATCTCTCTATTCCAGCTCTCACCCATGAGGTTTGGATCATGACCATAGAAGAGATCCCTGATACAAGTGGCTGAAATTAGCTGTCCTCTCCTGACTCGTCCCAGTGGACATCCCTCTGCTACCTGTTTAATTCCAGATCTTGCCAATGATTGCAGCTCTAATGCCTCATCCTCACCTAAAGCATATCGCGCTTCCAAAAATCTCCAAACGCACTGTACTGGCTGCTTGTCAACAGATGACTGTCCTCATCTAACGCGTCTGCAGTGGGAGGAGGAGCGTGTTGGTCCTCTTCCGGTGGTGGTGTTTGTTTATTTCCGGTCTCAGAAAAATGGCGGACGCAATACGAAGAATTGCCTTGTTGTACTTAAGCAACAAAGCAGCAACACGCAGACGCCGTGCACAACGACGATTCTGGATTCACCCCACATTAGAGAGGCGTCATGAATTCGGTGAATTTCACCATCTGATCCAGGAGCTGCGCGCAGACGAGGAGCGCTTTCAGCGGTACTTCCGTGTCACCCGCGCCCAGTTTGACGACCTGCTGTAAGTTTCTCCTCCATGTTTACCTGTTTACATGTTGCGTGATCACATGGCAGAGTCTCTCCTGATTGGTCCTGATTGTTTGCTGCTGAGCAGCGAGCTGAAGCGAGCTGTGGAAGCACGGCATTCCGTGCTTCCACAGTCGCTGCTCGGATGCGACGCGGGAGTAGGAAACAGCTGCTGCTCACTTTCGCGCTGCTTGTATGCTGTAGATGCGCCGCGACACGACCCGCTGCTCCAAGATGCGCGTCCCTCATAGACTTTCAATGTAAAGTGGCTGTTTCGGCTGCGCGAGATGCGTGCGGTGGGGATCCAGCATAATTCAGACTGAGCAGCAAACCATTTTGCATGGGTGTCTTGGTGTAAATTGTTTGACCTTGGCTTACTTGGTACGGTTTTGAAATATGAACTACTGTAGTTTATAGCCAGGTTTAAGTTTGTGGCCAAGTGTTTGGTTCTGAGGCCTGTCTTTGTGGGTTAACTGTTAAAACACATTTGTAAGTTTCTGGAGGCAGGCCCAGAAAGTTTACTAGTATAAGTCATTGTTTTCATTAACGATTAAAAGTTTTGCTTTGTTCTTTAATTAAAAGGTTGTATTAGTTTATCGATTTCTTTATTTTAGTTTGTTACTCAAGTTTGTGGAATTTTTCGTAGAGTTTTGTAAAACTTAGTTGTTGGTGGACTTACCGGATTAATTTTATTGATAGACTGGTTTTTGTTTGAAGTTATATTTATAAACCAATATTGGTAACCAGTATTGGAAAAGGCACCCCTTTTTTATTGTTAAAACTTAACAGGCCAAATAACAAATGCCTTTTCATTTTTATACCTATTTGCATCTGGTTTAAATGTTACTTCTCATTTTCTTGGCTGAGCCGAGTCATAACAGGTTGGGCATCTGATTAGTATGCCTCCTGGACTCCTCACTTTAGAAGTTTTCTGGGAATGTCTCACTGGTAGGAGGCCCTGAGGAAGACCCAGAACTCACTGGAGGGATTGTGTATCTTTTCCAGCCTGGTAATGCCTCAAGGGTTTCCCCAGGAGGCGCTGGAAATGGTCGCTGGAGAGAGGGATGTCTGGGTTTCGTTCCTGAACTTGTTGCCTCCACCACCAGACTACAGATAAGTTTAGAAGATGGAGACAAGTGATATCAGCAATTATTATAAACCAGTGGAGGAGGCCCACAGCAAACAGATGCACTGGCCTCAAACCACCCTCTTCCTGGAGTCTGTAAAATCTTCCTTTCCTCTGGTATAGAATGAAACCAAACCTTAACTTTGCCAAAGATACACACCTTCAATTCTTGCCACGTTTATTTTACACTGTTTGTATCATTCTGAATTCAAACACTGAAAACAATATAAGCATTATTTTTCTACTAATTATCCAGTTACTTTATCTCCTGCTGTATCCTGGTCATCAGTTCTTTATTCATTTGTTCTTTCTTTTCAGGTCTCTTGTAAATGAGTTCCCGAGGCTCAATGGGATTAACTTGTCTAAATAAAGGTTGAATGAATTTGTTCTTTCTAGAAGGCATTTGCTGCTTAATATTAAGGCATAATTGAAAATATGCACTGCAGTTTAACTTAGTGCCGTTAACTGGTTACTGTGTGGGGGAAAAACTTCCTTCAGTGACTGTTTATATGACAAACACAATAATTTGCCAAAGAATAGCAACAGGAATGGTGTGTGAGTAAACCAACTGTGGTTCATGTTGTGCAGGGAGGAAGCACAAACAGACTGATAGACAGATGGCGAGAAAGCGTCTGGCAACAAAACGGGCCGAAGAAATGGTGTATTGATTCAAAAACTGCGTGGGAGTGGAGAGAGACAATGAGAGAATTACAAAGTACTTAGGAAGGGTGCTGGAGAACACACAGGCCTAAAATAAGATGCATCATACAATATGGTTGTGGATATAAGGTCAGCAGGTTAAAAGCATGATAGTTAACAAGGAAATGTATACAAATATTAATATAAAGTTAGGAAAATTACTTCTTTAGACACATACAGGCTTTTTCTAATGGGCTTTTTTTGTGCCTATTTTTTGTTTACTATGGACCATGTGTGTCTGAAATA
>JBBPBX010004894.1:0-19889 GCA_038048925.1 Garcialebias charrua
CTCTGTGACCCGAGACTTCACCTTTAACACAGCAGTGAACACAGTAATACTCTTACAGAATAACACAGCTTAAAAGCACACATCATGAAAATGACAAAAGTTATTCTTTTGATCACATCAGCCTAAAATCAAAGATAGAAATAGTCTCTTTTGGTGACTATATTTATCAGATTACAGCTAAATGAATGATCTTGTAGTAAATGTCTTGCTTTACTGAGAGGTCAGTAAAGGTCATCTCTGGAACAGTTCAAAAACCTTAGTTTGACCCTGGGTAGGTCCACTACATCTCCCCCCTTTTGGAAGCCATCGCCAGTCCTTGGGGATGGGGTCCAACACGAAAGGAAACCTTGAACTGTCTTTGATCTTGAAGTAATCCAGCAAGTGGAAAAGAAAAATCAAAAATTATAATCCCATAAAGTTTTTGGAAATTCCATACTGTTCAGAGGTAATCCCATTGCGAAAAGCTTTTAATCCTTTGGAAAACAAAGTCTGTTAACTCTTGGAAAACAAAGTCTGTGATCCCTTGGAAAGCAAAGTCTTATAATCCACAGCGGTAATTCCATAGCAGTAATTCCACAACGATTAGTTTTGTTGATTGATCAGCAACAATTGTTTTCATAATCAGCATGTAGAGGGGATCCCTCGATTGACGCAGAGGAGGCGACCCTTGGATGAAGGTTGAAGACCAAGCGTTGGAGCTGCAGGTCCCCACATCGAAGGTTGTTGGCTGGTTGGTTTCCAGTCAGTGCCACTCTGGTTCTATGTGTCATGCAATTATGTGGTTTTTTAGGTGGGCTTATGATTGGGATTTTACATTAAGCCTTACCTATATGCACCTGGTATGTAAGCTATCATGGTTTAGATCAGCTACAATTACCAATTAAGGGGTGGATCAATTCTGTAAAATTAGATATAGGGATTTGTACCTATAAAATTTTGGAGGGCTTCTGTAACGAAGGCCTCTAATTCCAAACTATTCCTCCATTCATTACTTAGTTTAGGTTGAACTAAAATAAAATGTAATATAGTTTGATCTAAATGTCTGTTGTCTTTTAGACGCACGACGTAGGATTTGGTATTCCTAATAAATCTTGAAGTCTATGGCGAGACTCATCAAAATGAATAGACAATCTAGAATAGA
This sequence comes from Garcialebias charrua, assembly GCA_038048925.1. NCBI lineage: Eukaryota > Metazoa > Chordata > Actinopteri > Cyprinodontiformes > Rivulidae > Garcialebias > Garcialebias charrua. The sequence continues at coordinate 1,142 of JBBPBX010004894.1, forward strand.
AACGATCGAATCGGTTCAATTTAGAAATTGTGAGGTCAATGTAGTTTATGGTACCTTGAGTAGCTTTAAACTACATTGACTCTTCGACGATTGAGATTTAACAAAACGAACTGCATGTTGGCATAGTTAAATCCATATCATTCATTAACCAATGTTAATACAAAACCTTTTTGGCTGGGAGTGTTCAGAACCAAACAAAATCTCAACTAATGACAACAGTAATAACTACATTGACTCTTCGACGATTGAGATTTAACAAAACGAACTGCATGTTGGCATAGTTAAATCCATATCATTCATTAACCAATGTTAATACAAAACCTTTTTGGCTGGGAGTGTTCAGAACCAAACAGTATCTCAACTAATGACAACAGTAATGACTAAACAACAAGGAAACAACGTTTCACTGCTTCGACACACTCTTGTCGTCAGATTCCAAAGTGCAACACACAAGAAAACAGGTCTCAACTTTATGACCGAGGTCAAATTAAATCTCGTGGATTTAAACGGTTGTTAAGGTTAGTTTTTTGTTGTGGGTTTTAGGCTTAGCGTTTCTAAGTTCAAATTGGACAATGCGACTTATAGGGTGGAAAATACGGTAGTTTAAACCTGATTAGTTTATTTACTAACTTGTGTTTGGACGACCTTATTATCCCATGAAGTCGGTGAGTTTGTGAGATCTTTGTCTTTTGTGGAGTCATTGAACGCCTTGTAAGGTTTGATCTGATTTCGATGTACCCATTTAGCAATTGGCTCTTTGCGGCCTTTGCTGATTTTGATTTCGTAGACGACTGAGGACACTTTGTCTGTTATCAGATGAGGTCCAGTCCACCTGGGCATTAGTTTGCGGGCGAGAGTTCCGGTCTCGGACCCTCCTTTCCCGGTTGCTGGGGCGAACGTATAGTACCAGACTCTGTCTCCCACTTGGAGTTCATTGTGAGAGGCCTTCTGGTCATAGTACGCCTTACGTCCTTCAGCGGATTTTTCCAGGTTTTTCTGGGCGAAAGCAAAAGTGTTTCTGAGGTGTACATTCAAATCTTTGTCTTTGGCATGGCCTAACATCACCCCCCTTTGGTCATGGGGGACCACGAACACAGGTGAGGACGTCCGTCCATGGGCACAAGTTAGGATGCCACCGTTTAGTTTAAGCTGTTCGCGCAGCTGAGAGAAGACGGTACACAGGAATCGTTTAGGATTTGGCCAACGTATCTTCTTACGTTTACCTCTTTCCGTGTAATTCAGGTGTGTCACAACTGTCGGCGCAGTCGCAGGTGTGTCTGATTGTACAGACTGCGACGGGTCACTATCGTTGTGTATGTCTTCCCACCTCTCGACTGAAGAGAGGCTCTTTGAGTCTGTAAAAACTATTTCATTTCTGATTAGTTCTAGACACAAATGTTCCTGAACCAAGGTTTCATCAAAAGCTTGGCTGATAGCCGATTTACCTGTCCCAGGAGACAGTACAGCAACCTCGGTGTGGGGTCCTTGGATCTCCACACCTTTCTCTACCTGTGGTAGGTAATGCGAGTTTGCCCCCTTCTTGTCTGAAGAGGGGTCCTCGTAATCTGCAACAATGATGTCCAAGTGACTGTCAGCGTTTGGTTGACTGTCATTTTCTGGACTCAGATGCCCTTGAACCAAGGTTTCATTGAAAGCTTGGTTGATTGCCGAATTACCTGTCCCAGAGGACAGTACAGCGTCTTCGGTGTGGGATCCTTGGATCTCAACACCTTTCACTACCTGTGGTAGGCAGTGGTCAGGGAGTGCTGAATGTGTCAGCTCACAGAGGAGGTTCTCTTGTTGGACCAGAGTTTGGTCCAACTTTTGGGTCTCTTCTGTCTCACCTGTAGTTGAAGGTTCACTTACCGGGCTCTCGTCCTCGGATGAGGTGTCCCGTGTGTCCTTTGCGGTACCTGCGGTTAGGCAGTCTGTATCGCAACTAGGAAGCACTTTTATTGGCAGGGGTTTTCTCACTGTGCTCCACATTTTCCGTCGACCATAATCTATAATCGCGTTGAAGCGGTTTATAAAATCTTGGCCAACCAAAAATGGGAATGAGTCAAGTTTAGACACGTACACCGGGTGGCGTAGTGTCATTTCGCCAATCTGCATGTGAACCATAGCCATAGCTGTTAGGGTTGTTCTCGTCTCTGCGAGACCCTGTAGCTCAATAGCACATTTCTCAAAGGGTATTTGCCTGTCAACACCGTTAGCGGCGGTCCTCAGCTCCTCGAACAGCTTGGCCGACATAATAGTTATATCAGAACTACCATCCAGGAGGGCTTCACGCTCAAGGACACCTTCCAGTGTGATAGGCAGGTAAGCTTTCTTAGCCACCCCCCTTTGTATAAAGTTACACAGAAACCTCACAGGTCTTGGCCCACGTTTCTGTTCACGTGTGACTCTGTCTGTGTAATCTTGCTTACTGTCAGCATCTTGTTGGCTGTCAGCATCATGACCTTCAGGATGTTGTTGTGTGTCAGCAATTGGTTTGCTGTCAACATCCATGGCAATGTTGGTAGTAGTGTGCGCTGAGTTATTTGTGTGCTCTGAGTCTTTGTGAAAGACAGTGCTACACATCGCTCCAGGTTGGTCAATGTTGATAGTGTCATTATCAATGATAACGCCACTCATTGTATCAGGTTGGTCAAGCACAGTAACATTCAAATCTACTGACAAACTACTTACTTCCTCTGTCTCTTCCGAGCATAGAGGTGTTGGGCCATTATTCCGGGACATTCGTGACTCTTTGCCTGTCTCGAACTGTTCTGTTCGAGGCGCGGGAGGTGCAGTTCCAAGGCTCGGGGGTGGCTGTTGGGACGACGCATAGTTACATGAGTATAGGTCCTCATCCTTCAATTTCTTTTGAAGTCCACCCACCGATGGACCTTGGTTTTCACCCATCTGGTTCGATCTGAACCGTTGTGGGTCTCTTAGAGAGTGAACACCTACCTTTTGTGGTTCGTTGCTTGTCTCAGATTTTTCAATCTGAGGTGCTTCAGGGGCGGGGCTCCCTTTAAACCATTTTGAGTCACTGTTCCAACTGGTACCAACATTTCGGTGTATGTCAGTTTGAAAATCTTGTTCATTCTTGCTAGTATTATCCAACTCTTTTAACAACCGACGCGTGTTCTCCACCACTTCTGAGGTCAGAAGGCCTTTGAGACGATAGTGTTCATTCTCGCTAGTATCATCCCACTCTTTTAACAACCGACGCATGTTCTCTGCCTCTTCTGAGGTCAGAGGACCTTTGAGACGACGGTGTTTATTCTCGCTTTTTTGCGACTGGGATACGACCTTTTGACCTGGGCACACCTCAGAGGGTGTTTTGTTTTGCATGTGAGCCTCAACAGCAGTTACAGCGCACTGTTTCATCACTGATTGTTTAAACTGATGTTGTAGCTCAAGGCCTTTTTCGAGACGTTTTTCTTTTTGTCCTTTGCTATTGTTGTCACTAACTGTGTGCTCTGAGTTATCCATGTGCTCTGAGTTATCAAAGACAAGGTCACTCAATGTACCAGTTCGGTCATCCTCTGTATCATTCAAGTTTTCAAACAACCAACTTATGTCCACTATCTCCTCAGAGCTTAGAGGTATGTTGCCTCTTTCCTGGAACTTTTGTGACCTTTTGCTACTCCCGGACTGTCCAGTCCGCAGTGCAGGGGCAGGGCCTTTGCTCGGTGTAGACCGCGGAGGGTCACTTAAAGAGCGGACATCCACCGTTTGTGGTTTTTTGCTTATCTCGGGCAGCTTTGTCCGAGGTGCAGGGACAGGGCGTGTGCTCGTCCTTCTCAACCATATTGGGTCTCTTAACCACTTCGGGTCATTGTTCCAGCGGACACCTTCATGTCGTGGTTTTTTAGTTCGAAAAACATGTTTCTTCTCGCCTTTTTTAGGAGAGGGAGTTGATGAACTTGTCCCTTCCAGCTCCAGCGAGTGGGATTTGACCTTGTCTTGGTAATGTAGTTCACGCTCTGGTTTTGTTTTTAACCAGATCGGGTCAGGGAGTTGACGAACATCAAAACCATTTATAGCACGCCGTTTTATTTTTAATTGCTCAATCTCACTTTTTAACTCAAGTTGTTCTTGTTGAAAATTTTCTCTTCTGCGAATGTTATCTTGCCTTAACAATTCAAGTATTTCAGTGAGCAGCTGTAAAGCTTCATCACAATCGTTATCTCCCATCTTTTTGTTTTGAATTCGTTTGATCTCACGTTTTAACTTAAGTTTTTCTTGTTGAAAAGTTTCTCTTCTGCGAATGTTACTAAGCCTTAACGATTCAAGCTTTGCTGTGAGCAGCTGTAAAGCTTGATCATAATTGTTATCTCCCATCTTTTAGTTTTGATTTTGTGTGAAAAAATCAAAAGATTGTTCTCATGTTAGTGTTTGCAAATAAATATTCACTTTTAATGTAGCACTGAGTCAAATAAACTAATCAGCTGAGGTTTACGTGTTTCACTGTGTAATAAGTATTCATAGGTACCTTATATCAGGTTTTTACCCTCAATGAACTTTGTAAAAGTTAAATGCACTCTTGCAGTGTTAACTTTAAAATAGAACTTACGTTCAAACAACAGTTACTAACTAACCCAAGCAGCCTGATTTCCGTTTTTTCTTACTCAAACGCTTATAAAAGAGGGCTGACTTAAATGCAATGTTTTCACTAAAATGTGACAGGATGCTGCTTGAGCATGCCTTTAAAAAGATGACTTGCAGTCTCAGTGAAACTGATTTTGTACTGCATTTGACAGTTATCAGGAGTGAAAAAGGACGTTCTGTTCGTTATTTTAAACATTTTTTATTTAAAATAAACGAGTGTTCGTGTATGCTCAACATAACATTACAGATGTTATTCCAAATAAAAATCAGTGATTTTTATTAATTTGTTGTCATTTGACATCCTCAAATTTGTTCTGCTATCTTTGTTTTGATTTTTGTGAAAATCAAGTCAGCAGATGCTTTTTGTTTGTTATTTTTAACTTTTTATTTAAAATAAACTGGAGTCATTAATTTTACACAGAAAAACGTTAAAAATGCAATTTTTAACTAAAAGTGTACAGATGTACAACAATTCTGTTTAAAATTCAGAGATGTGAAGAGCATAATGTGGAAATGCTCTGTTCTCCATCATTTTTTTTTTTTATTATTTAATTTGAAAATCAAATAAAAATTCCCTTTTGAGTGTTATTTTAAATCTCTTCAGTATTTAAAATGAGCATAAATTGTTTGTCTGTACCTCTGTTATTCTACAATTTGTATTTAGAATAAACAGGAGTTTTTGTTTGCGTACAGAACAATTTTAAAAGCTGGTAATTCACCATAAAAATGCTGACTTTTTTATGATGTCTTTGAGAAAACTCATCTGTCAACGTCTTTTAACCAACAGGGGGCAGCTTTGAGTCTTAATTTATCACGTGGAGACTAATTTTTCATTCAGTATTTAACTAAAACTACCTTTTAGAGTTAGTTTCTAGTATGTTCGTGATAAACGCTCGAACTGCGGTCTTGTCAGAGACAAATCTATGTTGTTAGACAGTTTAGATGGCTTTAAAATGAGTTTTTAAACGCTCAGTGAAATCTCTTTTCACCGTGTGTGTGTGAATGTGACTGCTTGTCGCTCGAAACGCACCAGGAAATGACGACACAAATAGGCGGGTCGACGCAGCGCGTCACCAGCTCTGCTGTGCTGAGCGAGGCGGAGCTCGCTACACAGATACGTGACGTCAACCAATCAATCACAGCGGTTGTAGTTCATTCCAAGCATTCATGGTAAATGTAGTTTTCTTACCTTCGCCCAATGTAGTACCGGAAATGACGACAAAGTGGGTTGGTCGCAACGGCGTGCGTTCCCACTACAGCGAATCAGCGCTCGCTACGAGTGATTGACAGCTCACAGCTCTCGTTTCATCCAATCACAGCTCATAAACAAACGTGTACTCGGACACGTAGCTCTAACGTTAGCTCGCACAACAGACCACAACTTTATAGACTCTTAAAACAACTCAAACGCTTCAATTTAACTCCCCAAAACTCTGAAACGTGCGGCGAACACACCTAGACAGGCCAACTTAGTTACGCTCAGTAACACAGCACTGCAGCTGTTGAACAAACACGGACTCTCTCGGAGCGCGTCAAGGTCGGTACCGGTCCACTTTGTCGTGGATCAGAAACACGGGTCTGAACAGAACCACTATCCGACACGTTCTAACAGTAATATGCTTCTTTGACCTGCTCTAAAATGTAAAATACCACAACAGCAATCTTGTAGATGTTAAATTAGCTTTCAGGCTTCTGACTCGGCGGTCAAACAAAGCTTTGTACAGGAGTCTGCGTGAACTGGACCGAACCAGGACCAGAACCACCACAGACCACGGCTGACAAAACTTCACCTGAATGCTTCCAACAGCGTCTAACAGAGTTGAAACAATAATAATCTCACAGCTTCAAATGATAAAAACATGCAGAATCTGCCTGCTTTGAACACTTCCAGCCAAAATTATTATCCTCAGAGTTTAAAACTTGGATCCTTTTATGCAAACATGACGTTACAGTTCATGACTGAGACCACAGATATCAATAAACTTTCAGAACCACGTACGAAGGCCACCAGATGTAAGAATTATGAGGAGGTCAATATTAATACTGACCTCTTTATCCTTAATTAATCTACTTATTCAGATTGAATAGTAAATTCACGGATTCTGTTCTTTTTCAGTTTACCCAATATCTCTGTGATCTTTATGATGGATAAATAAACAGAGCCATTAAGTGACAAAGACGTTAACTTAGTTTGATATGTCAAAGAGACACTATCATTTATTTAGAATAAATCAACTAAATTAACACCATTACACTTGATTGACATGATTTCACTTTCTTTCAATTTAAAACGTCAGCACACTTAAATTCAACACAACAGACTTCAATATTAGATGTTACACATATTTAGTCTGAGGGGCTCTTCAGCTTAAAATAAGTTCCAGCTTAAGATTGAGAGGGAAAGGGAAAAGGAGGAATAAGAGGTTGGAGAGATTAAGTTATTTATCTCGAGTGTAACCAGAGATGACACTTTCCATCCGACTTCGGCTAAATCCCAGGTACGTTTGTAAACAGCTCTTTACCTTTTGACGATGCGTCTGATAAAGATATCACCAGCCTCCCAGGTGCACAGAGTCCTTCCGGCCCTCGTACGTCTGAACTGGTCGTTTACTTCCAACGTCTCCTCGGATCCGCGTCAGCCGTCAGAAACATGTGGCAGCTTCTGGCCGACTTCAAGACGAGATGTTTCTCAAAGAAAGTTCATTAGGAACTTTGGAGCTTTTGCTCGGGGAACTGGATGGAGGCGTCCATCAGTTCTAGCTGACAAGTTAGTCTTTGGCTCTTGACCAAGCTTGACCAGCTGCAAGGCAGAGAGCTTTCAGGTCTCTGTCCATTCAAACTCTCTGTCCATTCAAAGACTGAAGCGTTTCCGCACAGTTAGAACTTAAAAAGAGACTTAGAGAGGAGAGAAACTTGTCTCTTTTTCATTGGTCCACTCGTTATCACTATTCAAGGTGAAATTCAGCACAGAGAAGGAAATTGTTTAGGAAAAGTATCTGAGTGAGAGACTTTCAGACGCTAGATGAGAGTTTTAGCTGAAACTCGACAAAAACAATTTCAGTGTAAGTCAGTTTGACATTTTAGCTGAACTTTGACACCTTTTCACTTGCAGAAATGACACATTGATGTTTCACATTTAAAGAATAACAGCATATAACATATATCATGAAAATGACAAAAGTTATTCTTTTGATTACATTAGAATAAAATCAAAGGTAGAAATAGTCTCTTTTGGTGACTATATTCTGATTACAACTAATGGAATGATTTTGTGATAAATGTCTTGCTTTACTGAGAGGTCAGTAAAGATCATCTCTGGAACAGTTCAAAAGTACACAGATGTAATAAAGTGAACATGGTCATGTCCACTACAACTGTAATACACCTTATCCTACCTCTAAACAATGATTCGCTCGGGGTGTCATCTATTAAAATATACCTTTCACTCAGGGTCCAAAATTTTAAAAGTTGTTTAATGTGTGGATTGCTATTTCGGCTGCTCCTTTGTCTTTTTCTTTTGTTTTTTTTGAGATTTTTCATTAAAGAAGAATCAATAAAGTAATTTTAAAACTGTTTATTGGAAAACTGAAGCGATGCATTCTGGGTACATGATGATGACCGATTCGATTTGTGACGGCCAGGAAACTGTTTTTCGTGTATTTGCTCCAGTTGACCAGTAAATGTCAGAGCCCTATAAAGAGAGAGTTGCGACACTCCCATTGACTCCCATAGAAAGAATGGAATGCGGAAGTCACGTGGGTCACAGAGCTGCTGAAAGTGACAAACAGCCCCGGTTCTACCATTGAACGTAGTACATTCTCCGTGTTTTCTCGGGTAAGTTGATGAAAATAAAGCATTTTTTTGCCCCTTTGAGGCGTTAGCTGACTGTTCTGACCACAATTAATACTTCATGTCGCCAGTTTTTTGTTAATTTAACATGTTAAATTGCTAGTTGCTAGCTCTTCCATCATGATGGTTTAACTGGGTCTGTTTCTGTCTAATTCATCGTTTTAAAATATCCATTACAGCTTAAATTTTCAAAGTTTATATATTTATTTTTTATGATAATTCCAGAAAATACTTAGCCTTTTTTTCTGAGAGATTGATGTGGTTTAATCTAGTAGAGCATCCATCACAGATGTTGGAATGTTTGATGACTTTATTTATTATGTATCCTGTAAGATGGTACAGAATACAGGTTTCACTGTTGATGAAATCAGAAGGACCTGTGTTTCCAATCAGCTGCTCAACACTTATGCCAGGACTGTGAAATGTCTGTCCAGGAACTCTGCCAGAAGACAGAAGACACGGGTGGCGAGAGGACATCAGATCAAACCAGTGGTTCACCTGCTCCAGAAACCAGGCTGTTGTCAGGTTGGAGGGACGTCGCTGCTCCTGCTCCACCATATATTTCAGACCTGCACTTGCAAGCATTGCAGGCTCCACCTTCATTTTCTTAAAATTACTTGGCTGAAGAGTTTTTTTGTGAGATTTGGTGCAATTTTCAGAGGCATTTCTTTCTATAAATATTTTGAGCCCTGATTGAAAATGTTTGTGCACATTAAACTTGCAGAACTCAGTTTGTGTTGTGATTATTGGAATGTTGCTCCTGCTGACTTGACATGATGTAATTAATAAACAATAGTATTAAATGTACTTCATTAAAGCTTGTTTTACATTTTTCATAATTGTTTTGTAATTTATTTTTGCACAATTAACACTTATTTTGTCATCTGTTATGATTATAACTAGAAACAGTTTCATTTAAATTAACATTTTAATCAGTGAATTACCATTTCTTCTAACAAATGTGTTTACAGTCTTGTTTCACTGTAATGATAAAAGCATCTGCCACGTCTAAAAATGCTTTAATAAAACACAGTCAGTGAAATAATCAATAATCAGTTAAGTAATAAGTTTGTTACTGCTCAATAATTACTGAAAGACGCCGGACAAAGTAAGAAAAGTTGATTTTTGTGTTCTGTTGCATCAGTCTCTGCTCAAACTGACTGTCAGCAACGAGCTGCTGCTTGTAACTACAGCTGCGGGAACCACGTGACCGCCTGTTGGCGAGTACAAAGCGTGTCGCAACTCTGTCTTCACCAGCATAACATCTTTGAATCGAGTCTCTACCCAGTTGCTTTGACATCGTATTGAGCTCCAGCGTTTAAACTTCTTCTTTCTTTTTTTTTTTTTTTAAAGGAGCTCCTATTGTAAAGGAAAATAAATCAATACATACAAAATTTTTGTCTCTGGATTACAAACGTTAACTGTTTTTGCTGGGATAGGAGTTGTAACCATTGTCTTCCTGGTACGTAAGCAGACACAAAGCATTGTGGGATCAGAACCGTGACTGAAAGCAACTGGCAGGAAGGCTATATCCTCTCATTACTTCTGGTTGTACGCGAGGGGCGCTGTTGGATAGATCATCCATGTTGTGAAACATTTACAGCCAAACCCTCAGCTGTTCAAGAAAATGAATTCTTGTAAATAAATTGCTATTAGCGGTACTGAATTTTAATCTTAGAAAGCGCAAATCCGCTTATGAATTATGAAATTAGTCACTCCGCTGTAACGCTGATAAAATCTTTAGGTACGCTATAAGCGGATTAGCGCATTAGCGGTCCCTAGCGGTTTGTTGCCCACCACTGGTTGGAAGCAATGGCTGTATGGTACTCAGAAAAAAGTACATGCTCCTTTGTGTAAATATAACAGCTACAAGAACTCATTCATCCCTTTCAGTGAAGCTATCAATAAGCAGATGACTCTGGACAAAGAGAAACGGAATTATGTAGGGTATGTGTAGTAGGATGAGTTATCTTTTCAATGTAATTTATAGATTTTTATGTGGAATTTGATTTGATTTTTTTGTGAAACAGACCTTTTTATCCAAAGCAAATTTCTCCCAACGGAGACTAACAAAGGAACTTTGAACTTTGATGAGCAAACACATATTGTGAAGATTCTGGTCATGCAGGACAGAAGATCCGTTGTTTTAGTTCATATCTAAATACTGATCTGTTTCTTGTTGCTGCGTTCATCTGTGACCATCTGCTCATAATGACTCATGTTCGTGCTGCTGTTTATAATGATGTTTTTCTATTACATTAGGGCTTAGTGTATTACTAGCTGATGTCTCTCTTAGTTAATCCTAGATGTTATTATTGTTTTTCTCTTGCATTTGTTGTTGGATGTAACTGGGACCCTGTGTACATAATCTCGTTTTCAACACATGTACTACATGCGGTGCAAATGACAATAAATTCTCTCTGACTCTGACTAAATAAAGGACTCGAGAATTGATATGACTTTGACAATCAATCCTAATTAGAATTTCACATGGTTTGGACAGTGCTGCAATCTCTCTCTGTCAGAGTAACAGCAATATTTTTAGTGAACATGTTTTCTAACATTGGCAGACAAATCTAAAAAAGCTAAGTCTGGTCCTCTGGACATTCAAAAACCAAAACAAAACAAAGCAAAAAATTGTAGAAACGTTTTGTCTTTCGTCCGAAAGACTTCCTCAGTTTCGGACGAAAGACGAAACATTTCTACAAATTTTTTACTTTGTTTTGTTTTGTTTTTTGAATGTCCAAAGGACCAGACTTAGCTTTTTTAGATTGTTCTACCTGGATTATTGAGCATGCATCAGGGTATTGGCAGACAAAGACTGCCAGTGAGGATACTTGAAATGTTCGTCCTCTACAATTAGGGGTGCAGGAAAAAATATATATTTTTAAAGAATCTAGATTCTTAGTCCTGGCGATTCAGAATCGATTCTAAAAGCCCCAAAATCGATTATTTTTTTTACATTAAAACCCAAAAGATAAAAGAAAATAAAACCATATCTCATGAAAGAATACATAAAATGAAAGGTGGCAGAAAGAAGAAGAAATCTTATTTTATTTGCCCCTTTTTTAAAAACAAAACAAGTTCAAACAATAATCTTCTATAAGTAACAGAGCAAAAAGCTAACCCAATACTGGTTATTTAAAGATCCACTGACGTGATTTTTCTACTATTCATCAAATTGCTCAAAATATATATATTTTATCATTTAAATATGTTAGTTTTTGCAAACAAAATGATAAATCACTTTAATTTTGCTTTAAAAGTGATTTTGAACTTCAAGCCGTGTTTAATCATGGGAAATCCGTTTACACCTGAACGCACCATCTGTGACGTAATGTCCAGAGTGAGAGGCAGAGGGCTCCAGTCTCTTCAATAGCGGACATTTTAAAACTTGACTAATTTATCAATCTAGGTGAAGATTTGAGCTATTTGTCTTCATTTTGGGAAGCAGAAAATAGTTTGGGTGATGGAACAAGAAACAACAGGATCTAATTTAGGTCTGATGCTGTATCAGACTGACCTTCATGTGGAGCTGCGCACACCGTGACAAGCTCAGAGCTCTGCCTCAACTCTGGACATTACATCACAGATGGTGCGTTCGGGTGTAAACGGATTTCCCACGATTAAACACAGCTTGAAGTTCAAAATCACTTTTAAAGCAAAATTAAAGTGATTTATCATTTTGTTTGCAAAAACTAACATATTTAAATGATAAAATATATATATTTTGAGCAATTTGATGAATAGTAGAAAAATCACGTCAGTGGATCTTTAAGTTACAGAATTTAATGCATTCCTGTGTTATTTGTTCCTATTTTTGGTATAAATATCAAATGATGCAAAAAATTTGATACAATAAGGAACCTAAAATTATTGTTTTAAATAAATGTTATATTTGTTTACATTGTTGTTTAATGTTTTCAGTTTAAAATTATTGTTTTAAATAAATGTTCCATTTGTTTACATTGTTGTTTATTCTTTTCAGCTTGTCAGTTACAAAACTGAAACTAAATTTATGACCATTTTAATAGAAAAATCGTTTCTGAATCAAAAATCGTTTCTGAATCGAAAAATCGATTTTGAATCGAATCGTGACACCAAAAATCGGAATCGAATCGATTCTCCAGACACTGAGAGATTCGCACCCCTAATATATACTATTGTATATATNGGAGACACAACAACACACGAGGTCAAAGTTCAACTGACAGCTGGTTTCACGGCCTCCAGTGAGAAAGGAGCAGGAAGCTGTGCTGGGTGAGACAGGAGCTGTGCTGGGTGAGACAGGAAGTCTTCATCAAAACACAAAGACCTTAAATAACCAAACGCAGCCACACGAGCCTCCTGGAACAGCTTCTAAACATCATGGAGTCCAAAACACCACAGCAATCATGAGCAGAACAAACACAGCTGGCTCCACACCGCAAAGCATTGTGGGAACTGGAGTTCCTTAGCAGAAATTTTCATTCGTTCCACTTTTATTTAGGCAGAAATACATTGTAAGTTCAAATAAAACTGAAGGCAAAGTGCCAGTAATGATTTTACCTGTGCGTGTGTGTGTGTGCGCGCGTGTGTGTGTAAACTAAATCATTTACTAGTTTGTCTCTAAAAGGGGTGTCACCTAAGGTGGGTAGTTAAAATCCCTGTTGTGGACATAAGCAAGTTATGTGTGTGTGTGTGTTGTTAGTAAAATATCTCCTGAACCAGAGGATGGATTTGAATGAGGGTGATTAATGAATCTGTAGGGGCCTAATCCTGATCCTTGAGGACCGCCGTCCTGCATGGTTTAGTTGTTTCCCTGCTCTTCAGCCGGGGCCTCGTGTTTCAACGACACATACGCACGAAAAGGTTGCGTGAAGCTGTAAACGTGTGCACGTTCTTTGACCTGCCGTGGGACTGTGCGCTGTAGCGACTTGCTGTAAATGTTTTGGTGTATAATAACAACGTTTTACTGGATTTCATAATAATAGAACAGTCAGGTTGTTTAAGCAGTGACATGAAATAATTGTAGTTTAACAGCATCATACAGCTGTGGGACAAACAATCCTTCACACGTCCTGCTGGTAGAATGTGACCGCATGCTGCCGGTTCTGTCTGGACGGTGTCACCTTGTTACTGATCAATCGACTCTAACGACTCGTTGTTGGGACCAGATGTGTTTGTGAGCTCGTCTTTGAAAAACGCAGAAGATGAGAAAACATCTGGTGAATTGTTTTGTCTGCGTGACAGTTTCACTTCCATCCAGCTCAGTCCAGAGGCAAACAGTTTAGACTTTTATATAATAGATAAGATAATGGATGGATGGATAAAATACTATGTGTATTTTATTACATCATCTATCCATCATCTTTACCCGCTTCTTCCTTTTCGGGTCGCAGGGGTCACTGGTGTCCATATCCAGCAGTCACTGTGCGAGAGGCGGGGGACACCTGGACAGGTAAATGGACTATACAGGTAGTCCCCGACTTACGAGCGAGTTCCGTTCCTACGATTGTCTCGTAAGACGAAATCTCGTACGTCGGAACCCGAAACACGTGTTGCTTGTAAGTCCGGATTTTCGGTCGCAAGTCAGAAAATTTATGCTAGCGCTACTACGAGCACTCGTTTTTCATCACAAACGTTCATACTAGTTCATAAACATGCTCAGAAACTTGTTTACAAACAGTTGGCTAACACACTTTCATCTAAAAACACATAAAAAGTGCTGTATTTTATGTATGTTCTTTACAAATTTACTGCTCGTTCGCCAGCTCGTAAGTCCGGAACCTCGTAAGTAAGAGCGCTCGTAAGTCGGGGACTACCTGTACCTATAAACCAGTAGCACCTTTCTGTCTTATCAAGACACTCAAAGCTCTTTACAACAATCTGAGCCTCATTTACCCGTTCATACAGCATCTATAGATTAATCAGAGCTTTATCACAGCCGTACACCGATGGGACACACACTGGAGGCGATGAGAGGTTCAGTGTCTTGCCCAGGGACACTTCGGCATGTGACTGCTGGTGGAATCTAACCCCCAACTCTCCCATTGGAGGACGACTGCTCTAACCACTCAGCCACAGCCGCACCAGGTCTCCAGTCCATCACAGGGACACACAGAGACAAACGAGACAACCATTCACTCACTTTATCACTTAGGGACAATTCAGAGTTACCAGTCAGTCTAACATGGATGTTTTAGGTCTGTGGGAGGAAACCGGAGTACCCGGAGAAAAATCCACGTATGCACAGAGAGAACATGCAAACTCCACATTGAAAGGCCCGGGCCGGGATTTGAACCCGGTGGTAACTCGTTGCACAGTTTTGGACGTGCAGCAGAGAAAGCCCTGTCCTCTCTGAGCTCAAAACAAATGGATCTGGTCTGCTGGTCTCAGAGAGCGCTGTGGGGCATATGGCTGCAGCAGATCAGTTCAGAGATTTAAAAACATGCTGAATTAAATTATGTTGAAAGTGAACAGGGAGCCAGTGAATGGAGGCCAGCACTGGAGAAATGTGCTCTCTCTCTACCAGTTAAAAATCAGGCTGCAGCATTTTGAACCAGTTGTAAATGAGTGGGTCTGACTGGTTCCAAAAAGAAATGCATTGCAGTCATCAATCCTAGATGTTATTAATGTATTAGTATCTGAATTTGGTTGGACTATTTAATAACTAGATCCAAAAGCTCAGATGAAATTGTTTACAGCCCAGATACAGGTAGTCCTCAACTTACCGCGATTTAGTGTTATGAACGCATCTTATTAATATATATATTTAAAAAAATTTTTTTTTTTGAAAAATCTTATTTTATGTGTTTAAAGTTACTGTATGTAGTTTCTGGAAAACGCTGGACTTTTTTTGAACAGAGACACCTTTCTGGTCCCTCCCCCTTGCTCTGGCTGACCTGCAACTCACCCTCCTTAGCTCCTCCTCCACAGCATGGCCTGTCTCGTGACTGGCCAGGTGGGGTTGGGACAGGCGGGGGATGGGCGTGAGAAGCTCGTTCATGAACCAAACTCTGTTTTTATTGGCTGGTTAACGGCGGGTCACTGTGGGTTTTTAGAAATGCTTGTAGTACCACCTGGAGAAGCCAGAGGACTATAGTTTTTTTCAGAGATTACTTTGTCTAACATCAGTCTGTCAGGAGATAGTGACAGAGTGAAGAAATATGTTAAAAATATATTTTTAGAAAAGTTACATACAGCAGCTTTAAATGTTCTTAATTTTATGTGTACAGCACTTTGTTGCAGCTGTGGTTGTTTTAAATGGCTTTATAAATAAAGTATTATTATTATTTAGAAGCCGATTTACGCAGTGTCCGTCAGTTTCCGGTTAGCTTCGGTTAGCTCCGGCCTCGACAGACGACTTTGGAGGACCGTGTGCCCGATCAGAGGTTGCCTCATACGGATAAATGAGCTGGAAACGCTCTGTGAACTCTGTGGACGTCTCAGGCGGAGGAACGGCCTCTCGGCCTCGGATGTTGGTGGGACATGGAGCTAACATGCTAACGCCAGCCCCACCGGGGACACGGAGAGGACTGCCGCAGCCGGGAGCTAACATGTTAACGCAGAGAAACGGCTTCACAAGCTCCCAGTAAGTTATTAACTCTTTCCCCCTTCATTATGGCCCCAAATGTATGGAGCTAGCATGCAGTTACAGTTTGGACCGCATGAAGCAGCTGGAAGCTGCAGAGCTCGGACGTGCAACGAGCTAACATGCTAACAGACATGCTAACTATTTTTTTCCTTCATTATGGCTCCAAATGTACTGTTTGTGTTTTTTGATAATCATGTAGGGTACTGTGTTAGGATAGGCGAAGTGCTTCGTAACTGTACAGTACCGTACATGTACGTGTATAGGTGGCGACTCGTGTGCTTTCCGACTTACGGCGATTTCCGACATGCGAACGGCTGTAGGAACGGAACTCGTTCGTAAGTCGAGGACTACCGGTATTTTCTTTTTGAGTCGTTGGGGTCACTGACAGGAGACCAGCTCCACTCCATTTACCACACACAAGGGGTTCAGTGGCGATGATAATTCATTAAGTGCTTCTGCCAAGTGGACATTTTACAACTTCTGCTCTAATCAACAACTAATAATATGTTTTTATGGCTGTGTGTTATGATGTGGTCCGCTGTTAAAGTCTATAAACTTGGATGGTTTGACCGGTTGGCCCTGATTTAAGGTAACTCCTCCTTCCTTTCCACTCACCACTTCCAGCCGGGTGGTGCGCCGGCTGACTGAAAAGGAACGGACACTCTCGTTAGATGGGCGGCTGCTGCAGCAAAACTCCTCTGAGTCAAACTTCTGTCCATTTTTCAGATGAAGTCCAGTCTCATAGATATATACACTTTATTTAGGCATATATTGTATATATCTATGTCCAGTCTAATGGAGGACAGATGTGACTTTTGAATCCAGCGGTTCCGCTTCGGTCCACGAGGGGGGGTTGGGTGGGGTCTGGACTCTCAGGTCTCCGCCTCTTCCTCTCACGGCCACTTTTCAAAATCCGCTACAAACTGGAGGAGGAGGATGGTTCGGGTTCGGCCCGGTTCTGGATCTGTCTGTGGTTCATCCGAGCTCTGGAGGAGGCAGAACTGCGGACAGGAGGCTCTTCTTCACGGCTTCGGGTTTGGAAAAGCCTCGGTGGGTCCTGCGGGTCGGGACAATTCCCGCTCGGCGCTGCCTTCAGGGACATCTCGTAAAGTTTTACATTTGAAACGTTTAATCCCCTTAATTTGAGTCGGAGAAGAGAAGTCCACTGTCCGCCAGGTTTAGAAACTTTGGTGAGTTTTTTTCTCTTAAGCAACTTTTATTCCAGCTGTATCTAATTATTGGAAAAGTTTGTCTCGATGCGTTTAAATGAAGTTAATGAAGTTAGCGAATTGTTTCTAACTGTCCGTAAATGAGCCCTTTAGCCTTTAGCTGCAGCAATTTCATCACATTAGAAAGTTTTTAACAAAGATTTGTCTGAAATAAACTCTGACATTGATTTTTTTATTGGCGTAGAGGAAAAACAAGAAATAAACGTTTGCTCCAAAAAGTTTAAACACTGAATGTAACAATCTATTGTTTGTTGGATAAAAATATTAGGTTTCCACTCAAAACATAATAAATTTATTAGTATAATAATAAACTCAGGCTAAAAGGAGCTAAATCTTACAAAAAACATAGAAGCTAAAAGTAGCAAAATTCAAGCTAAAAGTTTAAAGGAAAAACAAAAGGCAACTAAAAACAATGTAAAAGTAGCAAAAGACTAGGTAAAACAAAAATGTAGCAAAAAGAAAACTAAAGCTTAAACTGGCAAAATCATAGCTAGAAGCTAAATGTAGCAAAAGACTAGGTAAAAGATGCAACAAAAAGATAAAGGCTAAAAGGCTTGTTAAATAAAACAAGGCTAAGTGGCTGAAAGTAGCTAAAGGCAAGCTGCAAGTTTAAAGAAAACAAACAGAGAACTGTGCTTTGTAATGACAAAAAGCTAACAGCAATAAAAGGTTAGCTAAAAGTAGCAGAAGAGTAAATAAGAGGCTAGGTATAGTAAAACAGCAGTTAAAGGCTACAACACAGCTTGTTAAACTACAGCATAGCTAAATAAACTACAGTACAGTTACTGTAAACTTCAGCATAGTTACTTAAACTACAGTACAGTTACTGTTACTTAAACTACAGTACAGTTACTGGTACTTAAACTACAGTACAGCTAGTTAAACTACAGCACAGTTACTGGTACTTAAACTACAGTACAGTTAAACTACAGTACAGCTACAGTTACTGGAACTTTTAACTAAAGCATAGTTACTAAAACTACAGCACAGTTAAACTACAGCACAGTTAAACTACAGCACAGTTAAACTACAGTACAGTTAAACTACAGTACAGCTAGTTAAACTACAGCACAGTTAAACTACAGTACAGTAACTTAGACTACAGCACAGTTACTGTTACTTAAACTACAGTACAGTTACTTAAACTACAGTACAGCTAGTTAAACTACAGCACAGCTAGTTAAACTACAGCACAGCTAGTTAAACTACAGCACAGCTAGTTAAACTACAGCACAGCTAGTTAAACTACAGCACGGTTAAACTACAGTACAGTAACTTAGACTACAGTACAGTTACTGGTACTTAAACAACAGTACAGTTACTTTAACTACAGAACAGTTAAACTACAGCACAGTTAAAGGCTACATTCATTGATTCAACCTTTATTTATACAGGCTAGCCTCGTTGAGTCACGGGGACTCATTTACAAGAGGGACCTGTCTCACTCACACCAAACAACCATCCACTCTCACACTCACACCTAGGGATCAGCCTA
>JBBPBX010004894.1:27516-49647 GCA_038048925.1 Garcialebias charrua
ATATAGGTCGCAGGGCATGCAAAAATGATAAAAAGCCGCGACCTATATTCCGGAAAATACGGTAAATGCAATTTATCATTTTCAACAGGAATATTCCCAGATAATATGAAAGTAGCTAAGGTAGTTCCTCTTTTTAAAAATGGTGATAAATGTGTGTTCGACAATTATAGACCACAGTTCTCTTGAAAATTTTGGAGAAATTATTTGTTACCAGATTAGACCAATTTATTGATAAACAAAATATTCTAAGCAACGGTCAGTATGGGTTTAGAGCAAAGAATTCTACATCTATGGCTCTCATGGGATTAATAGAACGGGTAACTACTGCTGTTGATCAAAAGCAATACTGTGTAAGTGTATTTGTTGATTTTAAAAAGGCTTTTGATACAATAGATCACACCATTCTCTTTGATAAATTACACAAATATGGTATTAGAGGATTAGTGTTACAGTGGGTATGTAGTTATTTGAAAGACAGGAAACAGTTTGTACAAAAAGATGAAGTGAGATCAAACCTCCGCATTATTACATGCAGAGTTCCTCAAGGATCTGTATTTGGACATAAGTTATTTATCTTGGTAAAGGTGTCAGGACTCCTTAAATGCATTCTTTTTGCTGATGTAGAACATATGTTGGAATTAATGATGAAGAAGTTTGTAAAAATTCAAACTTGGTTCAAACTTAATAAATTATCATTAAACTTGGATAAAACTAATTACTGGTACATGATATTTGGTAATTCAAAAAAACTGTTGATGTTCCATGATCACCCACCGTCGCCTCTCTGCGGCGGGCGATAACTCTTCGTTTTATTCCCACAGGGGGGTCTCCTGAGATCCAGCCGAAGTTTGTGAAGGGGGGTAAACGCTACGGTCGGCGCTCCACGCCCGAGTTCACGGAGCTGGATCTGCGTGACGTTCCCACCCTGAACCTGGACGATGACCTGGACGACGACGATGACTCGGCTGTTCCCAGGAAGCGTGAGGTAAAAGGCTTAGAGTTGTTCCTGCGTCACGCTGACGGACTCTTATCTCCTCGTGTCCTCGGCTGCTGCGCAGCTCCACAGCCACGAGGTCTTAATCTGCTTAGGCTCCTCCGCTGATCCTTGGAGATGTTTGCTGCAGAGCACGTGGTGACCATGAAGGCGTGACGTGTCTCTGCGCTGACTCGATGCTGGACGGGTTGTTGTCTGATTTGTAGTTGTGGTTTGAACTTCAGGGCCACCGTAGTTCTGAGCACATCTGGAGACTCGTCTCATTGTGGCTCACAGAGCGGCGGGTGCTGCTGCGGACCCCGACCCAACGCAGACTTGGGATTCAAACATGTGTCACATGAAATGTTGGGTTTTATACTTTTATTTTGAAGTAAAAATTATTTGTTGCTCATGATTCTTATTTTAGGTCAACTGTAATAAGATGAAAGTTGGGGGGAGTGGTGGCACAGAGGTTAGAGAGGGTGGGCCTGTGATTGGAAGGTCGCCAGCTCAATCCCCAGACTGACAGCATCAACCACTCTGAGCCCTTGAGCAAGGCTGTTAACCCCCACCACTGCTCCTATTTATCTCCAGTTCTTTTACTTTGAAAGGGACAGAACTGAGTTTGTTTCAGTCTCCACTTTTCCAGCACTCACAACCGTTCATGATCAGCTTTTATTGAAATATTTTTATTAGATCAATGATCAAGGCTGTTTTTTTGTTTTGTTTTGTTCAATCATAGCTCTTAGAAATAAAACAAAAAATAAAATAAAATCCTAAATCTTATTAAAAAGACGTTTAAAACATTTAGGCCAGGAGTGGGCAACTTTTATTTATGTATTTATTTATTTCAAAATTAAGACGTAAAGCAATTGAAAGACCTCATAGAGAATTGGAAAATATTTTTTTTAAGTTTTTTTTCTTTAAGTCTTTAATCTGGGACAGTTTTTTTTTTTCTTGTAGCATTGTTAGCATTAGTTGGCGTGCTTGATAAAAAAATGTCTCCAGAAAGACATACTTTCGGTAAACTGGCTGACATTAGTACTCTAAATATATAAATAAATAAAAGTTATACGTTTTTTTTTTTTTTAAGTCTAGTCTAGTTCTGGAAACAACTTAAAATGATTTTAGCCTCATTCTGCAGGATGTGTCTGCGAGGTTTAATTTAAACTTCCTGAAGTTTTAAGATATAAAACGTGATGTCATCAACATACTGTAACTTTAACATTGTTTTCTTTATGAACGATCATTTTTCACGTCTCGTTTAGACGTTTAGTGATTTTGACACTGCCTTTTTTTTCACACCGAGGTCTGTCTTGAAACTTTAACCGCCCCGAGCCTGATGGCTGCCGTCGATTAGCTGTGGCGGCCATCTTGAGCTGTGTTGACTCCAGGAGTTGCTCAGTTGTTGATCACGTTTTGAGTTTAATGAAAATATGCTCAGTGGTTCATTAGATATTTTACTAACAGACAAATCACTCAGACAGAGTTGGATAAAAGCCTTCGTGGTCTGGCGTGTTCCTTCCAGGGGGGTTACGAGGTTTTCCCAGCTCCACCTTCACCTGCTGGCCCTCGTCCTGCAGCAGCGTCTGGTTGTTTGGTTGGACTCTGTCCAGATGCTCGTCAGAACAATACATCAGAACCGGAGTGTGTCTCGGTGTTCACTAATCTAGTCCTCAACAATGTGGCGCAGCAGATGGGCCGGGTCAGGGGGCTGCGCCACGGACCCTGCAGAGCCGGTGAACAATGAGCCTCTCCGCCCCCGCACCCTGGATGCCTTCACTCCACGTCTCAAAGCGCCACGTTCAGAACCATCTGCTCCTCAAACAATGGCTGGACTGTGGGACGAGAGCGGGTCAAGAGTTCTTGACGGTCTGATGAGCAACAAAAGCAAACGTGAAGAACAATCCCTGGATTTTATTCTACATGTGGAAAAAGAAATGTATCAAATACAGGTAGTCCCCGACTTACGAACGAGTTCTGTTCCTACAGCCGTTTGTAAGACGGAAATCGCCGTAAGTCGGAAAACACACGAGCCGCCACTTATACACGTACATGTACGGTACTGTACGGTTACCAAGTTACCAAGCACTTCGCCTATCCTAACACTGTACCCAACATAATTATCAAAAAACACATACAGTACAATTAGAACCATAATAAATAGTTAATTTCTTACTGTGAGCTGGTCAAGCCTGTCTCCGTCTTTTAGCATGTTAGCTCGTTGCACGTCCGAGCTCTGCAACTTCGTGCTGCTTCACGCGGTCCAAACTGTTTACAGGAAGGACTGTTAGCATGTTAACTCCTTACATTTGGAGCCACCATGAAGGGAAAAAGAGTGAATAACTTACTGGGAGCTGTTTCTCTGCGGTGTCCATCCAACAAGCTGCGCCACGTTAGCATGTTAGCCCCTCAAATAGCTGCGCCCGTTAGCATGTTAGCCACTCCAAAAGGCTGCCGCAGCTGTTTCTCCGCATTTTAGCATGTTAGCTTGTGTCCATCCAACATCTGAGGCTGCCAGGCGGACATCGAGGTGAGCTCCCGGCCGCAGCAGGCCTCTCCGCCGCCCGTCGGCTCCGTCTCCCCGGTGGGGCTGGCGTTAGCATGTTAGCTTTGGGTGCCACCAACCGCCAAGCCGTCCGTTCGCGTTTTAGCTTGTTAGCTCCGGGTGCCAACAGCATCCAGGCCGCCAATCCGTTCGTCTGCCTGAGACGTCCACAGAGTTCACCGTCCGTTTCCAGCTCATTCATCAGAGCGAAGCAATCTCTGATCGGACAGACGGTCTGTCCAAAGCTGGCTGTCGAAGCTGGAGGTAACCGAAGCTGGCGGGCACTGCCGAAAACTGTCGGAAACTGGCAGAAACTGTTGGAAACTGCTGGAAACTGCGTAAATCAGCTTAATAATAATAATAATAATACTGTAATACTTTATTTATAAAGCCATTTAAAACAACCACAGCTGCAACAAAGTACTGTACACATGAAATCAAGAACGTTTAAACGCATACATTTATTTTATTTCACATTTTTATTAATATGATGCGTTCGTAACATCGGATTGCCGTAAGTCGAGGACTACCTGTACTTTATTCTGAGAGAAGTTGTGATTTTATTGTGCACAGCTGCTTTCAGGGCCCGTTTGGGACGGTTCTGGGCGCTGAAGCAGCAGCGGTGAAGCGTTGTCCTCTGCAGTTTCTGTTGTGGCGCAGTTTAAAACTGGAACGTTGAACTCCAGAACGTGCAGCTGCATCAGGACCGGAGCTCTGAGTTCTGCTTGTGTTGTGTGAACCTGAGAGGAACCACATCAGCAGGATGTTGGTGACACAAGGAGCTCATCACCTGCTGGACTGGATCAGACCAGGCCCAAGATCTTGATGTTGCACACACAGCGTTGGTCTTGGACCCGGGTCTGTCTGCGTTCTTCAGTCAACAGGTCCGAGCGTTGACCCAGCTGCATCAGAACCTCCCAGCTGCTCTTCACTGACGGCGCCATCGTTGAAGCGTTTTCAGTCACTTTCGCCGTTTACACAGGTGAACAAACACCTGGGGTCGATGACGGCCGTCGTAAATTTTTATTTCCTGTCCATGGTTCTCTTTCAACTTTTTTACAGTTCAGACGTCAAAATGTAACTTTTTTTAAGAAAGACTTTGAGTTTTGGTGAGCAGCTTCGCCTTTCAAACGTTTTAACTCCATGTGTGTTTTTTCTCACGGCAGCGCTGGAACGCTCGTGGGTCGAGCTCGGAGGAGTTTGAAGCAGAAGGTGCGTCAGAGCCCACGTGTGTTCACGCCTTTCTTTGGATGCAGATGTTTTGTCAGCAGTAACCCACCTCCCATGTGCAGGTCAGATGCAGCTGTGGAACCCCGATGAGCCGAGCACACCCCGGGGATCCGCGGTTTCTCTGTCGAGGAGGTTAGAAGAGCGCCTGCGCGAGGCGTGCGACGAGCTGGCCATAGCGTGGGACGGCCGTGCCGCTCACGACGACCTGCTGGCGCTCTGTGAACATCTGGACCTGCAGGTGCCCCACAAGTTTCAAACTGATGCAGAATGTTTCAGCGTTTTGAAGATCCCTCCTGCACCGATACGTTTATCACTGAACGGCTTCATGCAGCTGTAGTTTACTGGTTATCTACTGATTATCTACTGGTTATCTACTGATTATCTACTGATTATCTACTGGTTATCTACTGGTTATTTGTGTGAGGACAAATATTTTTATTTATTTAAATACTTCAGTAGACTTTCTGTATTTTTTTTAACCATTGATGCATCAAAATGTTCTGCTTTTACACAATTGGTGACTTTAACTTTTTTAAACTTTGAAAAACACTAAGCTTTTGCTACGTGTAGCTTAAACTTTAACTGCCTTCGACTATTTTAACTTTTAAATAGCTTTTTTTGTTTCGCTTAGCCTTTAACTAGTTTTATTTTTCAACAGGCATCAAGCCTTTTGATACTTTAGGCTTTTATCTTCCTGTCACCTACAGAATTCAGTACAAAACTGCTCTCATTACACATCAATGCTTACACGGAACTTCACCAGATTATCTGAAGGATATTCTTATTCCATATTCATCCACCCGGTCGCTGCGGTCACAGAACAGTAATCTCCTTCACATTCCGAGAACCAAATTAAGGACCATGGGAGACCGGGCTTTCAGTGTGGCTGCCCCCCGCCTGTGGAACTCTCTTCCTGACTGTCTGAGAGCCCCACAGTCTGTGGTTGACTTTAAGAGCGGCTTGAAGACCTTTCTTTTCAACCGAGCATACTCTACCTCCTCATGATTCTACTTTTGATCTTAGCTGATACTGTTATTGATTTTAATTGTTTTATTATTTGTTTTATTGACATTTAATTCTGTTGCACCTTGTAGCACTTTGAGATTTTCATTAATGAAAAGTGCGTTATAAATTGAATTCATTATTATTATTATTATTATTATCTGATTTTTTTTTGTTCCTTTAGCTTTTAGCTAGCCGTTTATTCCTTTAGCTTTTAGCTAGCCATCTGTTCCTTTAGCTTTTAGCTAGCCATCTGTTCCTTTAGCTTTTAGCTAGCCATTTGTTCCTTTAGCTTTTAGCTAATTGGTTGTTCTTTTAGATTTTAGCTAGCAGTTTGTTCCTTTAGCTTTTAGCTAGCAGTTTGTTCCTTTAGCTTTTAGCTAGCCGTTTGTTCCTTTAGCTTTTAGCTAGCCATTTGTTCCTTTAGCTTTTAGCTAACCGTTGTTATTTTAGCTAGCCATTTGTTCCTTTAGCTTTTAGCTAATTGTTCTTTTCGATTTTAGCTAGCCGTTTGTTCCTTTAACTTTTAGCTAGCCGTTTGTTCCTTTAGCTTTTAGGTAGTAGTTTGTTCCTTTAGATTTTAGGTAGTAGTTTGTTCCTTTAGCTTTTAGCTAGCCGTTTGTTCCTTTAGCTTTTAGCTAGCCATTTGTTCCTTTAGCTTTTAGCTAGCCGTTTGTTCCTCTTAGCGTTTAGCTATCCATTTTGTTCCTTTTTAGGTAAGCTTTTGTTAGATTAAACTTTTAGTTTGTCTTCTGCTACTTTTAGCATCTAGGTAAATGTTTTTTTTTTTTATAACTAGCATTTAGCTGCTTTTAGCTGGTTGGTTCTGCTTGAACTCATTTTGCTCATTAAAATCATTCATAATTTAACTGAATTTCTGCAGAAGAGGCTGTTTCTGTGGTCCTTAGCTTCATGTTTCCAGTTCTTCGTACCCCTGCAGTTGTAATTATCTGTAAATTACTCTGAGGCAGTAAATGATCCGTTCCCCTCTGAAGTAAGAATCCAGCCAACGTTCTTGTTTTTCCAGCTGAATGGAGACGTGCTCCTCAGTCTCAGCAGTGATGGAGCGATGAACGTTCAGGAGTTTGTTTCCATGATTCTAAACCACAACAAGCCTCAGACGGCGTCGGCCTCCACGCCGTACAGGCAGCTGAAACGCCAGCACTCCACACAGGTAACACCTGGAGTTATTTCATGTTCGTTTGTCGTTTCAACGTGAGCTTAAAGGAATGTTCAACCTGCAGCCGTTCGACGAGGAAGGTCGCAGAATCTCGGCGATGCCCAGCACCATCGGCGTGCGTCTCTTCTCTTTGCTTGACGATGGATCGGGCTTCACTCAGACCGAGTCCATCCTGGACATCTGGACAGAGGAGGGGATCGAAAACAGCGCTGAGATTCTGCAGGTACACCACCGCCCGTCCAACCCCCTGTAGTATGCAGTACTCTTGTTTATAAAGAAGACAAAAACTGAGCAGTTTGTATTTATTTATCTATCTATTAGTTTATTTGTGATTGCTTTGCACAAAGCAGAAGAATTTTTAAGGGAAACACAAAACATTCGTGCGTACTTTTTTTTCCCCAGGCTTTGAATTTTGACGTTGAAGGGAAACTGAGTCTCGGTGATCTCACCGCAGCACTTGAAAACGAACTGCTCGTCACCAAGAACGGCGTTTTCCAAGCAGCACTGGCCAGTTTCAAAGCTGAGATCAGACATCTCCGGTAAGTTGGACTCATTCTGATCCTAATACCATCAGTCAGAGTATTTGAATCGATTCCAAGCTGTTGATCATCAGAACCCTAGGAGTACTGACAAATGCTGAGTCGGCATTCACACTATTTTCTTGTGTAATGTTTATTTCATTTTTTATTTTATTTTATCAGACTACTTCAGCAAATTTTGCTCTATATTAACTGTTTATATTAGGGCTGCACAATATATCAAAAGTGTACTCTCACATTCTCAGTGTGACTGGACTAAGAAATCATAGCTCGTTATATTCCTTGTTGCCTTTATGTTTTACAGGCCAAGCATAAACTTGTTCAATCAACTGACCAGCCTTGATGGTTTAAATTTTGATAATGGTTTGAGGAGAAAGTGAAGAGAAGGTGACAAATCCACCTCCATGACTGCATGATGTTAAACAAGTGAGGACCAAGGATGGAGCCTTGTGGAACTCCACATGTGACTTTCTTTAGCTCAGATTTTTAAAAACTCATAGCGAAGCTCCTGTCCAATTGGTACAATTTGAACCAGTTTAGTGCTGTGTCAGAAATACCAACCCAGTTTTCTGATAGACCAGAAAAATCTGGGTCTGTCACAATCATCGCCATCACAACATTAAACAATAATATCACGGATCACACGTTTATTTAAATACTGTGCAGCCATACTTTATGTACCAAAATGTTAAGCCCAATCAGGAATGGTGTACTATGGCCTTTTCTTTACCCACTTGTCTTATATCCTTAGGGACACTTTAGTTAGCGGTTAGTCAAACATGCATGTTTCTGATCTGTGGGGGGAAACTGGAGTTCCTGACGTAAACCCATGTCGCACAAGGAGATGTGCACAAAGAAAACATGGACATTCCACACATTGCTCTGTTATACTACCCCCCACTTCCCAAACTGTTAAGTTTATTTAAAATTCTTTATATAAACACATCACAATTTCTACAGAAACTTGTCTTTTTCAGTATATTTTTTCTTCTGGCATTTTTTTTGGGCAGCACGGTGGCACAACTGGTAGAGCTGCTGCCTCTCAGCGAGAAGGTTGCCGGTTCAAATCCCGGTCCGGGGCCTTTCTGGGTGGAGTTTGCATGTTCTCCCCGTGCATGCGTGGGTTTCCTCCGGGTACTCCGGTTTCCTCCCACAGACCAAAAAACATGCTTGTTAGGCTGATTGGTGACTCTAAATTGACCCTAGGTGTGAGTGTGAGAGTGGATGGTTGTTTGGTGTGAGTGAGACAGGTCCCTCTTGTAAATGAGTCCCCGTGACTCAACGAGGCTAGCCTGTATAAATAAAGGTTGAATGAATTTAGGTACCATTTAGTTACCTTTAGCTACTGTTTTTTGCTACTTTTAAGTGCCATTTTGGTTATTTTAGCTTTCATCTACCATTTTACTACTTTGAGATTTTAGCACGTTTTGCTACTTTGCTGCTTTTAGCTACTGTTTTTCCTATTTAAGCTACGATTTTACTTGTTTTAGCTGTAAGCAACATTTTGCTACTTTTAGCTCACCGTCTGTTGCGTATATCTTTTTTTTTTGATCTTATGTTATGATGCGTTAGGCGTCAGCAAGTTTTTATCTTTAGCTTCTGTTCAGTTTGTTTTGACTCGACAAGCCAGGTTTTGCTTTGTAGTCGAACGTCGGCTGTTTTTTTCCTCGTCCAACGTTCACTCTGTATTTTCCCAGTAAACACAGTTTCTCCAGTAACTGCTGTGGGTGTGATGCTGTTCATCTCTCCATCTGGTTCTCACCACTGTTTGTTTGTTGTCTTCTCAGAGAGCGGATCGACCAAGAAGTCAGAGAGAAAGAAAAAGTCCAGTTTGACTTGGAGAGAGCCGAAAAGCAGAAAACTCAGCTCGCCGCGGAGGTGGACGAGCGTCACTCGGCCATCGAACACACGAATAACATCAGTCTCCGGTAGTTATCCTTCTGTTTGTTTTGATTATATTGTATACTAAACTATTATACTCTTTATTATTTAGAAATTTTACTGTGGGGAATGTTCAGACCTGATTTTGACATGTATAGTATTTAATTTATTTATTCCGGTCTTTGTTTTTCCCCGACTGGAAAACTAGTTTATTTCTGGCTCTGCAGTAACCAGGTTCAGATCCTGCCTAGTAGACGAGCTTCTTTGAGTTAAAGAGTCAGTATAAATCTGATCTGATCTCAAACTTTAGAAAACAACAAAATAAAGGATCATTACTATGCAGATGATGCACAGATCTACATCACTCACTCAGCCGGGGCCTCATGTCTGAAAGTGAAGAGCTTTTAAACTGACAGTTGTCGTAAGGACAAAATGAGAAAAGTGTGACGGCACAGACACACTCAGATTTCTCAAACCCATGAGACTCCTCCCCTGACACGCTTCTATTTAAATGGTTAAACTAGATGCCGATATGTCCTGCATGTGTAATTTTCCTCTGCACAATCAGAAATTACGTCTAGATACAAGAAAATTAGAAATTTAATGGAATGTGAGTCAGAGACGCTCCTCAATAAGTAGTGGGGCATGAAAACATGTCTGCCACATGTGTGCAATGAGGAGAGGTGGTGTGTGAAGGTGGGGCTCTGATCTGCCGGCGGCGCACTTCTGAGTCTGAGACATTTTTAACTACCGTACTCAGGGGCGCCGTATGGGGGGTAAAAGTTGGTACGATTCCAGGGGCCCTTGACAAACAGGGGCCCTCCAGATTGGCCTATTTTTAATTTTTTTTTTTTTCATGGTGTGGTGGGCCCCTGATAATAATACATTAATGGTAGTAGCTTTGTTTTTACTTGTTTTAACAGTAAAACTTAAATATTATCTCTCCCAGACCAAAAAGCAAACATCGTGATATTTAACAAACACCCCTCTGTATCTGCATGAAATGGTATGTTCCTAGCTGCTTTGGGCTCTGGCTCACTCAGAGCCTCTGAGCTCACTTGACGCTGCTGTGTGGTACTTTGCAGTCAGACTCAGAGGATGACAGAGTAACAACAGACATGCTGCCCAGAAAAATCGTAAAATCAGGCTGTCAAAATAGGAAAGAGAAATAAGAAAAGGAAGACAGACAAAGGAAAGGGTCTCGATTTGTAACAGTTTTTCCCCAAGAGAGGTGGGTAGAGATGTCCTCGTTTTTTTTTTTGCTCCCTCCCTCTCTTCTCTGTCTGTCTGTCATCGCGGCTCTGAGCTCGCAACCCAATCCACACGTCACCATCCAACCACAGACAGGTCTTTTTCATTAAAATTACTGAACCAAGAGGCGGAAGTGACAAAATCTTAGATTTATTAACTCAACAAAAGATAATAAGATACACATGTTTTTATTTTGTAGACCAGATTAGAATATTTAGTTAAGCATCCAAATATGCTTACTGTCATTGTGTTTTAGGTAATGCCATGCAGTATTCCAGGTAGAAAAACAAGAAAAGTTTAACTTTTATTATTATTATTATTATAGGCAATATTTCTTAATTACATTAAGATGTCAATGTCAATGTTTACATTTAAGAAAATGATCAAAACGAATGTGTTAAAAATATATATGAAATAGCTTAATGTGTATTGTATTAGTTAGAAAATTAGAAAGAGTTAGTCATTTTGTACTGTTGGTTGAAGATTATTATTGTTTAATCTGATTGTTCGAAAATAGGGGCAGATATAATAAGATTTATTCTTCTTTCTGCTACCTTTCATTTTTTTACATTTTGTACATTATCATTTATGGGATTGTCTTGTATTGTTTCTTTTGTAAAAAAAATGAACAAATTTAATAAACATAAACATGTATTATTTGTTGGGTTTGATTCTATTTGTAGATATTCAAATTAATTTACTAGATAGTCCCGTCTTCTTTACAGACATTTTGGTGTATTGCTTAGTAGAATTTGAATATCTACAAATAATACCAAAACCAACAAGTAATATAATTTAGAAATGTTACCTAAAATGCACATTGACAATAAGCATATTTGTATGCTTAACTAAATATTCTTGGGCTACAAATGTTTAAGTTTTATTTTATATTTTGTTGATTTAATATATCTAAGATTTTGTCACTTCCGTCTCTTGGTTCAGTACTTTGATTTGCAAGACATGCTTTGATTGAATGAAAACAACCTGGCTGTGATTGGCTGTTGATGTGCTTCATTTACATATAACTTGGGTTGAACATGCAGAGACAGAGCCACGAGCAAGCAGAGGGAGATGAGTGTGATTTGAATGCACATGCTTCAAATTATTGTTCATTTATATTGATATCTGCTGTTAAATCAGTGTTACTCAAGCTGGTGGCACAAATGTAACGACATATTTCACCAGCATTTAATCAATGAAAGAAAATGTTTACCAAGATATTCATATATACATATAACTTATCCCTGTACTATTCACCACACTTAACAACAGATGAGTCAGAATCAGCAGCAGCCCAAACTCCCAATAGCAGTGGAACTCCTCCTCCCTGTCCCTGTGAAAAAGGTGAGCAACACTGTTCATTGACATGTAAGGTAACTGCAGAGCATACATGGCAACCCCTTGGGACATTTACCTGTATAGTGACTGTCAAAAATCCGTAATTGTAATTTTCACCAACAACTGTGTATTGGGGGTGGGGGGCTGTCTGCGGTGGAGATACAGCACAAACCAGGCAGAAAGGAGGTCGGGGAGAGAACTTATTTCTAACGGCAGAACGATTTGTAGAACGATTGGAGCACTATCATCACAAAATATGCACATATCACAGTTACTTCATTAGACAATAATATTAACAATGACATATAAAGACAGACTGGGTTTGGAGTTGAAGAATGTGTTCATTTAACTTTATTGGGTTGTTTTACATTTGAAACTGAGTTTTTTTAAAGAAAATTTGTAAAACTGAAAAAAATCTGTGAGGTTGCTTTCTACACCTGTATACCTGCAAAATTAGGGAAAATCCATTAAAATTATGGACAATTTGACATGTATGGCAGAGTCTCTGGGGATTTTCCTCTCTCTCTTGCGCTTTCTACCATTACACAACAAAACTGAAATACTTATTGCAGGGGGGCCCAATTGGATTTTTTTTTCATGGGGCCCAATATTCCTGGCGGCCCCCCTGACCGTACTTGCCGCTGTACTTGTCGCACCGCTGTATAAGTCACATCAGTCCAAATATGTCTAATAAAGTGGGAAAAAACAAATATGTTGCTTCGCCATATGTATCCATATGTTGTTTCTCATTGAACACCTTTTTTTTATTTTATCATGTCCTGGATGACTGAGAATCTTCACCAGAATTTCGCCATATACGTCACATCTATTTTGTGTCGCCGTTGACAACCCGGAAATGTGGGCCGGTGTGCCAAAAATCGATTGGCTGCCAAATGGTGGCCATGGGAGTGTGCACGGGAGGACTTTAACAAGAATTTAACAAGATTAACACTTAAAAACAATTAATTGTTTGCTTGAAATTATAGCAAAGGTGTGTCTCAGTTGAACTTGTCAATAAATGCACTTTGATGGTCAAATCAGCTGCATTTCAAATCTGTGTATGGTTCGTTCTTTCGTTATTCCGTTTCAAAATAAAAACCAAATAACCGAACAAGCTTTGGTTATTTGGTAATTTCGTTTTAAAACGAAATTACAAAAACGGTTTTTAAACGGTTTTTTCGTTATTTCGTTTTTAAAACGAAATTAGAAAAACGGAATTGCCAAAAATAAAAAAAGGAGAACGTTTTGGTTTTTGGTTAAACCAAAGACGAGCTTTTATTTTGTTAATTGAACACGGGAGCTTATGGCGGAACCGGAAATGAACTCCCGGTGCTGTGCGAATTTCTGTTCCCCCGTGAGAATCTGAGCTGCGTGAAGCTGACACCCCACCACCCACGTCAAACCAGCACTAACCATTCATACTACTGTATTTGCTTTAATTTTTGACGTGTGTGGGGTGTCAGCTTGTAATCAGTTCCCCCTGTGTCGGGAGCGCGCACTGCACCCGAGAGGCGGATCCGACCGTGTTCAAGGCGCATCTCTCTGTGAAACGAGTCCACACTATCTTGTCACGGTTATAACTCATTTTAATACTCCTGGTGATAAATAAATATAAACCCTCCACTAACAAAATAAACCTGGTCTTGTGTGGGGTGTTAGAACCTACAGCTTTTTTTATTTTTTTTTATCGCTGACAGAATCTAGATTTGGTCATGTAACCTGCCAAATACAAATTTTAATAATAATACAAATTATCAGTCAGCCACCAACACATCATATATATTTATAATTTTTATTACTAATATTAAAGGATGGAAGCAGCTGTTAGCAGGACAAGAAAACTTCCTGCAAAGATAAGTGTAGGCTTTCTGGTAGGCTAAATCTCGTTCAAAATTAAAAATGACTGGAGAAATTTTTTTTCTAGCTGCTATTTTTGTTAGTTAATGTCTGTTTTTTCCATTATTTGAGAGAAAAAATGATTTTAGAAATAACAAAGTCAGAGTCAGAGATTCTTTATTGTCATTTGCACCACATGTGGTTCATGTGATGAAACGAGATTATGTACACAGGGTCCCAGTTACATCCAACAACAAAATGTAAAAGAAGAACAGTAATAACATCTAAGATATGAACTAAGAAAAACATCAACTAAAAATACACTAAGCACTAATATCATAAAAACATCACTTCAAACAGCAGCTGTGTGAGCAGATGTGCACAATGAACATAGCAACATGAACCAGATCAGCAGCAACATGATGTGATATTTCACAGTGATTATTCTTATTATTTATTTATTCATGAGTCTAACAGCCTCAGGGTAGAAGCTGTTCCTCAGTCTAGTTGTTCTACACTTGATGCTCCTCAACCTCCGTCCTGAAGGGAGTGGGTCAAAGAGTGTGTGTGCTGGGTGAGTGGGGTCTTTTATGATGCAGGTGGCTCTCTTCCTGCATCTGGAGGTGTAGATGTCTGTGATGGTGGGGAGACTGACTCCAACATCTTCTGTGCAGCCTTCACCACTCTCTGTAGAGCTTTTCTTTCTGCAGCTGTGCAGCCTCCATGCCACACGTTGATGCTGGAGCACAGGATGCTCTCCACTGCACACCTGTAGAAGGAGGTGAGGACTGGGCTGCTCAGACCAGCTCGTCTCAGCCGTCTGAGGAAGTAGAGTCTCTGATGACCTTTCTTGATCAGGCTGGTGGTGTTGTTGCTCCAGCTGAGGTTATCATTCAGGTGTACACCCAAGTACTTGTAGGTGGAGACCACTTCCACTGCAGATCCTCTTCTGTTCAGTGGGGTGTGGGTGAGTTTGTTCCTGTGAAGTGGATACATGTTTTTTTAAATCTATTATAAAAAGCAGTGTTTGAGTTGTTACACTGTTTAATATATAATTGCCAGATTCACTCACATGTTGTCACAACTGATGGTAAGGCTGGTGCACCTCTCTTAAGACCCTACCGACTCTGGTTTCTCCAGCATGTATCCCAATAGATGACAAGTATCCCGTCATAAATTTCCGTCCGTAGGATGGTCCTGTCAAACACACACACAAATGTAAAATGTTATCTGATGTACTGCGGTCAAACCAGTCAACATTAGCTCTCTCTTAAAGATTTGTGTGGCTCATACATGGTGCATTACAATAAGAGAAACAGAAAGTGCCCCTGCAGTCAAGAAACAATGAGAGAAAATGAGATTCATATTTATAAACAATATACAATTATGCCATACTTATTACTTTCACATACCTATAATATATCAAGAATAAATATGTCACAGTTTTAGATTTTGTATAAAAGAGCAAGTCAAAGTGCCTCTTTCAGTTTGCTTTTCTATGACCTCTATTCAAAATTCATATTTCATGTTCAGTGTTACAAAGAAGAAGTTAATATTTATTTGTTTGATGGCTGTTACTATTTTTTCCTGAAAAGGTGCTTACGATCGAGATGTATATATATATATATATATATATATATATATATATATATATATATATATATATATATATATATATATATACTGTATATTATATATATATATACTGTATATATATATATACTGTATATATAAACACCTTTTCAGGAAAAAATAGTAACAGCCATCAAACAAATAAATATTAACTTCTTCTTTGTAACACTGAACATGAAATATGAATTTTGAATAGAGGTCATATATATGTGTGTGTGTGTGTGTATGTATGTGTGTAAGCATATATACACACACACTTTTGTTTAATCAATCAACATTTTCAATAGAAGTTATAGATAAGCAAACTGAAATTAGCATTTTGAAGTACTTTGAATTGCTGTTTACCCCAAAATCTAAATTAAAACTATGACATATTTATTCTGGATGTATTATAGGTACGTGAAGGTAATAGGTACGAGATAAATGTAAATGTCTAATAATTATGCCTCTCTCATTATTTTATATATTTTTTGGCCTGCAAGAGGACCCCTGCTGGTCCATTACTGTAACGCACCATGTTTACACACAATTCCTAGAGAAAGCTAACGTCAGCTAGCTTGTATTTACAAGTTTCGCTCATTTTATCGCAGTATATTGTCCATAAACTTTGATACATACTTGGTAAACTGAAGAAAGTACAGAACGTTCCAAATCAGCGTCCAACACGTTGTTGTGTCTTTACAAGTTGTGCTCCTTACAAAACCTTCTGACACTCATTACCGAGTAATGTGGAGCTCCATGGCGACGCAAAACATTACTGATTTCAGAGTGTGGTTTTCCTCTCTCAAACAGTTCGATAATCAATTCAGAAAACGGTTCAAGTGCAGCCATTGCCTATTATTTAGGAATGGTTTGTTTTTATGCCGTCTTTCTTCTCCGCTGTTATTCTTTGGCGACTTCCGGTACGTCATTTCCGGTATCGCTACAAATTAAAAGAACAACTGTACTTACGCAAAAACCAAATCGCACCCTTTTTTTATATTTGCAATTTCTGTTTTTCTAATTTCGTTTTAAAAACGAAATAACGAAAAAACCGTTTAAAAACCGTTTTTGTAATTTCGTTTTAAAACGAAATTACCAAATAACCAAAGCTTGTTCGGTTATTTGGTTTTTATTTTGAAACGGAATAACGAAAGAACGAACCATACACGGATTATTTCACCTGGGCGGCGTGGCCAAATGCAGCTGATTGACGTTTGCTCCAGGAGTTCACAAAGGTGGCTTGGTATGGCAAGCCATGTGTCTCAATATATGTGTAGCACTTTGAGATTTTCAGTAATGAAAAGTGCGTTATAAATTGAATTAATTATTATTATTATTATAATAGGTAAAAGTGGCTATTAATGAGACACTTGGCTTGCCATATTAGTCGAGAGCCCTCTAGTGGCTGAAAATGGTAGTGTTCAGTAATTTCCATGTCAAAATGAATGAAATCGTCAGATCTCAGCCAAAAATTGGTTTATAAATATGGAAAAAAACAAATGTGTCGCAGCCGTGCTAATTTATGCCCCAAAACTGTGAATTGTACAGCAAAAAAAAAAAGAAACTAAACGGTAGTTAATTACACAATTACTGTAAACACAGTTACACTCAGGTGCTTGGTAGAGTTCAGATCTTTATTTGTTAAATAGCTGATCTGCCTTAATATTTTATTAAATGTTCTTTCTTTGAGTGTCTTTAATTTTTATTGTTCTATAAGCTTTTATTGTTCTTCTGCACTTTGTCACGGTGTTTTTAGATTTTTATGAAAAGTCTTTCGAGTTGCCCTGTTGCTGAAACGTGCAGTAAAAATAAAGCCGCCGTCTTTAGGGCGGATTTTTAGAGCTGAAGCTCAAAGGGATTGGAGTCGTCATCTTTGTTAATCTCACTCATTCACAATTTGCATTTGATCTTTTTAGTGTTCAGCTTTCACTTTACATTCAAACATTAACATCAGCTGCTGTCGTCTTATGTTTAGTTATTTTTGGAAATAGTTTCCTGAAGCGGTGCGTTCCTTGAAGGAATGCAAGGCCTTGCGTCTCATCGGCGCTCTTCTCGTGAATGCGTGCAGAAAGCTGGAGCAGGACTACAAGGAGAAGCTGGCGGCGGTCCGGTCAGAGCTGGTGAAGGAGATGGAGCAGCTGCAGCAGCAGGCGGTCCTGCAGCGTGAGGAGCTGGGAGCAGAGATGGAGAAGATCAGGGAGGACGACGCTCTCCTGCGACACCACCTCTCCGTCTCAGTCAATGTACGAGAACTGATCCAGCTGCTGTTTGATTTAATGATGTCATCAACGGTAGATTCATGCTCTGCATCCTCGTGGAGCTTTTTGTTTTTTATGTGAATCCTGATTCGGCGTTTAGTTTTCCTGTTTCTTTATTTCTCCGTACAGATTTTTTCTTTCTGCTCTTGAGATTAATTGAAGTCTGTCTCGGCGAGCTTCAGCGCGTCCTGTTCCTTTTAGCTGTTATAACTCGGGTTTAGCCTCTTCAGCTCTCGGCGTTCACGGTTCTTTTTCACAGAAAATGAAATTTCTCTAATTTAATTTTTTCAGTTTTCACCTCAACCGGTGTTCGTTTGTACGTGTCCGTGCTCTGTTTTTATTTCTCGTCACAGTCGATCACGTTCTTTCTTCTTCCCTGAAGAACGATCGTGATGTGTTTGTTGCTTTTGTGTTTCCAGGAGAACCGGCGTCTTGAGGTGGACTTACTGGACTGCACTGAGAAACTATCTGAAGCACGGAGTCAGATAAACACTCTGAAGACCAACTTGGAGAACATCATGAAGGACAAGGTGCTCCGATGTTTTGTTTTCATAAGATGGAGAACTTCTGTTGTGCTCCTTTTTTTATTTAACAGAACTGAACTGTTCAACCTGTTTGTCTTCCTGCTTTTTATTTTTTATTTTGTCGTCTAGTTTTGTAAATTTTATTTTTATTCATAAATCTATTTGTGTTCAGCTCGTTCAGGAGACGGGTCTTTACAGTTTTTGGGTTTTACACTTAAAAAAAAAAAACGGAACATTTAAAAATATTTTTGCCGTAGAAACACGAGATCTCGTCACGTCCTTCAAAGATCTCTTAAATTCAGTTTACTTCTATTTTAGTCTTTTTTATTAATCTTTAACTAATGTTGTTGTTTTTTAGCTTGAAACTAACATTCTGCTACTTTTAGCTTGTAGCTAGCCTTTTGCTATTTTATAATTCTCTACTTTTCTGCTACTTTTAGCTTTGTTTTAGCTGGACTTTTGATACTTTTTGTTTGTAGCTACTATTTAGATACTTTTAAGCATCTTGCTACTTTTTTGCTTTAAGTTAGCCTTCTGCTGCTTTTAGCTAAATATTTGCTGCTTTTAGCTTTAAGATACTTTTTCTACTTTTAGCTTTTAGCTAAGTTTTGGTTATTTTAGCAACCTGTTGCTATTTAGCTTTTAGCTAGCCTTCTGGTATTTTTCACTAGCCTTTTGCTACTTTTATAATTTTCTACTGTTCTACTGCTTTTAGCTTTGTTTTAGCTAGACTTGATACTTCTAGTTTTTAGTTGTCATTTAGATATTTTAGCTTCTTTCTACATTTTTGCTCCTTTTTTTTTTAGCTTTTAGCTAGCCTGTTGTCTAATCTGTTCTGCTGTTTGTAGCTAAATATCTGGTATTTTTTATCTTTAATATACTTTTGCTACTTTTAGATAGCCTTCTGATATTTTTCAGTAGCTTTTTGCTACTTTCATAATTTTATATTGTTTTGCTACTTTTAGCTTTGTTTTAGCTAAACTTTTGATACTTTTAGTTTTTAGTTACCATTTAGATATTTTAGCTTCTTGCTACATTTTTGCTCTTTTTAGCTTTTAGCTAGCCTGCTGTTCAATCTGTTTGGCTGTTTGTAGCTAAATATTTGCTGCTTTCACTTTAAGCTGCCGGTTTGCATCTTTACCTTTTGATATTTTGTAACTTTGTTTCCTTTTTAGTTTACCGGTAGTTTTATTGTTTTATCCCAAACAAAAAGCTTTTTCCTTGTGTGTGATCTGGTCCAGTTTGGAGACCTGGATCCTGGCTCTGCAGACTTCCTGTATGAAGAACGTGTTCAGCAGCTGCACAGCACTTATCAAGTACAGTGCAGGGTAACTAAGTTTGAACTCATTCACCAGCAGCGTTTAGAGGCCGCAGGACCCTGTGCGGTGCCGTGAAACTTGAACTTGTGTTTTTTTGACAGGAGCTGCAGGATCGCATCGACGAGCTGCAGGCCGAGCTGCAGGGGCTCCGTGTTCTGGATCGAGCTCACGAGACCTGTGGCAAAACTTTATCTGACGAGCTGGAGAGTAAAAGCCCCGGCACCGAGTCAGACCCAGGTAGGTCTGATACTGACCTGGCTCCTTGACCCAAGCTGGTCCACAGCTGGTTCAGGGGTGTCAGAGTCACCTCAAATGTCGTCTGGTGAAATTAAAACACTTAGTTATCTTCAGACTTTGAAAGCAAAACAACTCGACCGAGTAGGGGTGGGCGATATGGCTCAAAAATTATATTGTGATATTTCAGAGCATTATCACAATTATAAATTTCGTGATATAACAAAAAAACAAAACAGAAATCAATTTTATTTATTTGACAAAATTAACTTAACATGTTGCTTTGCAGTATTATATAAAATTTTAAAAAAACAACAAGGGGTAATTTTATTGAAATTACTTTATTTAGGAAAGTATTCAGTCTCCAAGTATAAACATAAAAATATAAAAATGATCCTTCTGTTATTTAGATTGAAAAAGTCTGCACAAAATATAGATCAACAAAAACCACCACAAAAACTAAAGTGCAGGTGTAGTTTCCTAAAACAACTAAATAAAATGAAGCTTAAGATCTGTTGAGCATAAATGAAACATACAACAAAATATATGTTTCTTTTAAATGAGCTGTAACTTCCAGAACTTGTAACAAGGTGATCAGCTGACCCTGAAGCTTGTTGGTGTTTGAGCTTTATCTATTCATGCAGGAATGATTCATTTATCTGACTGATCTGTCTCTGATCACCTGCCTCTTGGTCCGTGGACCGACTGGAACTCAAGAGACAGTTGAGCTGTCTGTACCTGCAGTTTAGAGCTGGATGGAGAGAAGCTGAGACGCGTGTTGTTTGTTTTTAGCATTTTAGCTAGCTAGTATTGTGCGTAACTAATTAGAGTTACACCAGTACAGACAGGTGGAGGGAGGTGCGCAGTTCGGTTTGGTCATTTGAAGTGCTCTGTTGATAAGGGGGCGGGGCGCCCTGACGTATTACGTCATGAAATTAGCATATCATGATAATAACTTTTTTGCCCGGGCAAGCTTTTTTTTACTGGTATTACCGGGAACGATCTGATATTGCCCAGCCCTAGGACCGAGGTGGCAGTAAAGACTGAGGTGGTGGTTCCCCTCTTCAAAAAGAGAGACCGGAGGGTGCTCCAGACCAGGACCCGTTGTTACGGGCTGTTCGGTCCCTCAACGGTGTGAGAGTTTGGTTCTCATTAAGTAGGACCCCTTCAGGGTGGGAGCTGGACTCCACCAGGACTGCTCGTTGTCACAGATTCTGGATGGATGAATCTGTAAAAGCCAGACCCAGCTGTGCCGTGTCTACTTGCAGGTATTGGTTCTGACGAGGTGCAGCCGTTCAGCATGAGCCTGGAAGCTGAGATGATGCTGGAGCAGCTGAAGGAGCAGCATCTACAGGAAATGGAAGATTTACGAAACCAGCTTGAAAACGAGGTCCGTTTGGAAGAACTCTTGAAAAACTTCTTGCGTGTGTGAAGTTGGTTTTGAGATTATTTTACCTTCACGGTAAAAACCTTCTCGTCTCTTTCAGATCAGTGAATTTGATCGGATAGTGGAAAAGCAGAAGACGGCCCACGAGGACCAGAAAGCTGCCTTGATGCTCCAGCACCAGCAGGAGGTCCAGATGTTGAAGGACAGGGCGCTCGGTCTTCAGAGCCAGCTGCAGCAGGCGGTGGAGGAGCACATCTGTCTGGAGGAGAACCAGGTGGCAGAAAGGGAAGAACAGAAGCGGCGAGAAGAGGAAGTGGGGAACCTCAGACAGCAGCTGCTGGAAGCCGACGCCCACATCGCACACCTGGAGGAGCAGCAGGCAGAAACCCATGAGAACTCTCTCACCAAGATGGAGGAGCTGAGGAGCCAACATGCTGTGGAGATGAGGAGACTGAAGGAGGAGCAGGCGGACCTGCTGGAAGCCACGCTGGCCGAGAAGACAAACCAACTGCAAGAACTCAAGACCGAGCTGGAGAGAGAGAAAGACGTCTTGACAGAGCGCCATGAGAACGCCCTGAAGGTCCAGCTGGAGGAGGCGAAGCAGAAGTTTGAAGAGGAGCAAGACGAAACGGTGAAAAACTTAGAGGAGCGGTGGCAGAAGGAGCGGGAGGAGGAGAACCACGAGTCTCTGCAGGCATTGTTGGAGGAGCAGACGTTGAGACTCGTCAGAAAGCAGGAGGAGAAGGAGAAGCAGCTGTGGGAGCAGTGGGAG
Source organism: Garcialebias charrua (assembly GCA_038048925.1). Classification (NCBI taxonomy): domain Eukaryota; kingdom Metazoa; phylum Chordata; class Actinopteri; order Cyprinodontiformes; family Rivulidae; genus Garcialebias; species Garcialebias charrua. Next base: position 49,403 of record JBBPBX010004894.1, read on the forward strand.
AGCGAGCGAGCTCAGCTGCAGGAGCGTCACGAGGAGGTCCTGCTCCTCAGCAGAGCTGAGGAACGTCTGCAGCTGCAGGAGGAGTTCGAGCTGAGGGAGAGCAGGCTGAAGGAGAAGCTTGAGGTGGAGAAGGAGCAGAGAGTAGAGATGAGGGTCCTCCTCGAGGAGAACCACCGAGAGGCTGTGAAGGAGCTGATGGAGAAGCACGCCGAGGAGAGGGACGCACTCGGCGCCAAGCTGACGGA
>JBBPBX010004894.1:50065-74396 GCA_038048925.1 Garcialebias charrua
TTTCACTCGAAGGATTTTATTTTTATTTTTTTTTAATTTTTTTTATTTATTTTATTTTTTTTTAACTCGGAAGGTTTTTATATTTTTATTTTATATTATTATTTATTTATTTTTTAAACTCGAAGGTTTTTCTTTATCAACGCTCCTCAAGGGTGGAGTCTCCGTCCATCAACTAACTCTCTCTGGTTCTGCCCATATCTGTGTTCAAGATGGTTTTATGAAACTTGATACAAATTGTACCACCACACTGTTGAATAATCATCTCCAAGGTCAAGGTCACAAATCAAGGTCATGTAAAGCAGCTTGTCTGGACCTTTGCTGCAGAACAGTTGCAGATGTGTGTATCTCGTACTCTTGTGTAAGACGAGCGTGTGTTTAACCTCCAGTAAACAAAGTGTCAACGGTTCAGACTTTTAAATGACTAAAGAATGTTTTTAATTATGGTTTTAGTTGTGCTGGTCAGAAATACCTACACACACTGTACCGTACTTTCCGGTGTATAAGCCGCTACTTTTTTCACAGGCTTTGAACCCCGCGGCTAATTTATGGAATTTTCATTTTTTGGGGGATTGGCTAACGAGCTTCCTGCCACCAAACACATTTAGCTTCGTCACTCCCACATCGCTGCCCGATACACGTCTCTCTTGGGGGGTGAGTCCTCGTGACGCAGAGTGAACCCCACAAGTCTTCATTAGGGGTGCACCGATAAATCGGCCCAGATTTTCTTAATTTTGGGAAATCGGCCAATACTTGCATGAGAAACCGATTTTACAGATTTTTTTTTTTTTTATCTTTAAGAGCAATTGTCTAAACTTTTATATTTCAGAGCACTTTAAAGGGGACCTCAGATGTATTTTTTTTAATTTTTATGGTATTTCTGTGGGATATCCAGACCCTATTCCTTCAATTTAATGCACAAAATAATTATTAGATAATCAATTATACCCTTTTTAATTCTGCCATTTTTAACTTTCGTTTTGAACGACCGGTTTCTGATAGAAGTTCTGAAGTCCACGCCCTTCAACGATCTGTTTACGCCCTCTGTAACAGCCAGTATCTGTAATGTGTTGTTGTTTTAAAATTAGCTCTTTTTTTATTACTCATTTGACTTACTGTTAGTGCTAGCTTAAGATAACTTACCGAAACCCGTCTGAGCGCGCCGCAATTTGCTGCTCCTTTTAGCATGAGACCACCCGAATCCGATGCTAATGTTAGCTTGTTCCTCTTCCGGTGTTCGCCAGCTCCGCTCGTTGCACGCGGAGATTTTGGGAGTTATCGCTGTTCCAGTCAAGACAACACAAAGTTCACCAAGTGTCTCCCGTAAATTAATCCGTAAGGAGAAGGTCCTCGCTGCTGCGAGGCTGCTGCGAGGCTGTACAATTGAAGCTCCGCTCCATCCGCCAGAAGCAGTGTCCCGTTGCCGCCGGTCCCTATGCCGGGAGTCCGCTCGTTTAATTTTTGCCGGCTGCGCGTTGGGAGCGATCGCAAATACACTAAAAATTGAACTAAAACATAAAAATAACAATTATACTTTATTTATAAAGCCATTTAAAAAAAACACAGCTGCAACAAAGTGCTGTACACATGAAATTAAGAACATATAAACAAAAGATGAGATGAAATCATGAAAAACAACAGTCATGTGTTTAATACAGAAGTGGGTTGAGCCTAACCAGGGGTTGCTAGGTGAGGGGCTGGACTCAGGTTTGAGGTGATTGGCTACGGCTTGTGACGTCAATAACTGCAGGAAGTGTGAATCCAGGTGTATTTATCAAAAATAAATAAATCTACTTAGAGTAAATAAACCACTGGGTGCATTTTTTTGGCACAAGGACTGTTTTTTTATGAAGTAAATACCCAAAGTTGAGTAAAAAAAAACATTAAAAAGTGAATTTTGCATCTGTGGTCCCCTTTAAAACAAGTCTGTATTGTTCCTAGGATATTGTTCAGGGGTATGTTTTTCAATAATAAATGGTTTTCAGAATCTGTTGGAATCCTGGCAAAAACCAATGCAGATTTGTTCCTGTCTTTGATTTTATACGTCTACCTTATAATGTTTTGCTAGTTTTTTGATACTTTGTTAAAAAAAAAAAAAAAAACTTTCTTTTGTTTTTTTCTCTCTTTTGTTTTCTATTGTTTATTGTTTGTTTGTTTATTGTTTATTGTTTAAGGAAATTCTACCACTGCTGTTCATTGTTCTTTAGTTTTAGCAGGTCGCTTTCGTAAATGAGCCCATGAGGTTCAAAAGATTTACCTGACTAAATAAAGGTTGAATGAAAAAAAAAATAATAAGATTGGAAAATCGAAGGTACATTGTGACCTTATAACACCCGACAGTGTCGCTTATAAAACAAAATCGGTATCGGCAGGTCAGACGTTTTTACAAATCGTTGATCGGCCAGAAAACTGCGATTAGTGCACCCCTAGTCTTCATGACAACCACCACCTCACTCATGGTTACTCCAGTGAATGTTTGAACACAAACTAACACATAATGACTTAATGAGCATAAAGTAGACTAACAAGAACGGACTAATCGCTAAAAGAACAATGCTAAACAACTACCTGTAATTGAAATGATTAACGATGAACATACATTTTACCCATAATCCCTCCCTGAGGCCATGTGACCAACAGTCAACCACAATGAACCACAGAATGCTACAATACGTACCGGTAACATACAAAAATGTGTACAGTAAATGTTTTTTTTCTGAACAGTGCTGATAGCACAGCAAGTAAACCCCCCCCAAAAAACAGTCTACAGTACCAGGAAGTCATTAGCTATGTTTACATGGACATAAGTAATCGGATCAAACGGCCGATCGGAACAAAAGTGTGTCATGTAAATGCTCCGTTCGGGTTATTTTTTGTGTATTCGGCGTGATCCGACCTGATTTGTGATCAGATCGAAACGGGTGGTTTACGCCAATTAGTAACCTGATCGGTGTGCATGTAAACACTTGATCTGTTCCTTTCATCGGACTGTGGAAACTGTCCTGACTGCGCATGTGCGCTGCGCACCCCTCCCCTACGTGTTTCCTTTTCCAGCGCTCTCATACTGCGAATAAAAAAGACTAAAAGCATGCGTTGCTTCGCCTGTAGCTCAATCAGGGAGTGCGGTAACAACTCCATCACCGTCATTACAATCTGGCGCGGGTCCATTTTTGGCGCGTCTGTTTACTTTCGTCCCAGAAGTAACTTCTTCTTCTGTGGTTTTCACGAAAGTAACTTCCTCTTCTGTGTTTTTTAAGGGGAGTGTACCACTCTGCGCATGTCAGAACTTCTGGTCAGAATAAAAGCCTGCTGCATGTAAACACTCGTCATGAACGGATTGTGCCCATGTAAACGGTACTATCTAATTATGCAATCAGAACACATTTCAATCCGGTCACAGAATTTTGCCCATGATCACTATATTCCTCCTGCTAGGGGTTAAACGACGACATAGTTTTAAAAGTCGACTTTAACGTGATAAGTTGAGTCGACTTCGACTAGTCGATGACGTCAAAGGTACACAAGACGCTATATCGTATTTGCAAAAAAAAGAAAAAAAAAAAAGAAAAAAGTTGTTTATTATTTACAAAAATAAAGAACAACAAAACATCGGGCCTATATTTACGCTCCTACCATTTATCATACTGCAAATAAGTCAAAGGAAAAGCCAAACTATTATCAAGCTGCAAAAATGCTGCTGCTTTTAGTTTTATTGTATTTAATCCACCACAGGGATTAGGTGGAATAGGGTTGAGAACCGGGGGGGTACAACTACCGGTAGTTGACAAGAAATACAAAACCTTGCTTGATGCGCATACAGGGGACACCCCCCACCCCCCGTTCTCTCCTCCCCTCCTTCTTCCATTCGGCTGTGACCGTTCTGTAATTTCATTGGTCAGATTTTTTTTCCCAACCTTTATTTATCCAGGTAGTCTCTTGAGGGCGGGTCCTCGTGACTCAATGAGACTACCTCATTGGTTCATTGTGATTGACTGCTGGTCACGTGGCCTCAGGGAGGGCTTATGGGTAAAATGTATTTTCATTGTTACTTATTGTTTCTGTTCAGTGTCCTGAGAGGACTTCTGTTGTGACTAGTGCTTTATCAGTAAACTGAACTGAATCATTGCAGTTATCTGTTTAACATTGTTCTTTTAGTGGTTAGTCTGTTCTTGTTAACCTAGTCTGTGTTCAGCCATTCAGTAGAGTAACCATGAGAGAGGGAGGTAGTTGTCATGAAGACCTGAGGGATACACTCTGTGTTGAACAGTTAAAATAACGTCATGAGGACTCACCCCCCTCCCAAGAGAGACGTCTATCAGGCAGCTATGCTAGCGCCTGGGTGTGACGAGGCTAAATGTTTTTGGTGGCACGAAGCTTATTAGCCCGTCAAAAAAAACCACATAAATTAGCTGCAGCTTTGTCTAAAACGTTCAAAGTGTGTGAAAAAAGTTGCGACTTCCATCCATCCATCCATCCATTTTCGTCCGCTTATCCGGGGTCGGGTCGCGGGGTGGCAGCCTAAGTAGGGAGGCCCAGACTTCCCTCTCCCCAGCCACTTGGAGCAGCTCCTCTGGGGGAATCCCAAGGCGTTCCCAGGCCAGCCGAGAAACATAGTCCCTCCAGCGTGTCCTGGGTCTTCCTCTGGGCCTCCTCCCGGTGGGACATGCCCGGAACACCTCACCAGGGAGGCGTCCAGGAGGCATCCTAACCAGATGCCCGAGCCACCTCAACTGGCTCCTCTCGATGTGGAGAAGCAGCGGCTCTACTCCGAGTCCCTCCCGGATGACTGAGCTTCTCACCCTATCTCTAAGGGAGAGTCCAGACACCCTGCGGAGAAAACTCATTTCAGCCGCTTGTATCCGAGATCTCGTTCTTTCGGTCACAACCCAAAGCTCATGACCATAGATGAGGGTGGGAACGTAGATCGATCGGTAAATTGAGAGCTTTGCCTTTCGACTCAGCTCTCTCTTCACCACGACAGACCGGTACAGCGCCCGCTTCACTGCGGATGCTGCACCTATCCGCCTATCGATCTCACGCTCCAGTTTTCCCTCATTCGTGAACAAGACCCCGAGATACTTAAACTCCTCCACTTGGGGCAGGACCTCCTCCCCGACCCGGAGAGGGCATGCTACCCTTTTCCGGCTCAAGACCATGGCCTCGGATTTGGAGGAACTGATCCTCATCCCGGCCGCATCACACTCGGCTGCAAACCGCTCCAGCGAAAGCTGTAGATCACGACCTGATGAAGCCAATAGGACCACATCATCTGCAAAAAACAGAGAAGCGATTCTAAGGCCACCAAAACGGATCCTCTCAACACCTTGGCTGCGCCTAGAAATTCTGTCCATAAAAGTTATGAACAGAATCGGTGACAAAGGGCAACCTTGGCGGAGTCCAACTCTCACTGGAAACGAGCCTGACTTACTGCCGGCAATGCGGACCAAGCTCTGACACCGGTCGTACAGGGACCTAACAGCCCATATCAATGGGCCTGGTACCCCATACTCCCGGAGTACCCCCCACAGAACCCCCCGAGGGACGCGGTCGAATGCCTTTTCCAAGTCCACAAAGCACATGTAAACTGGTTGGGCAAACTCCCACGCGCCCTCCAGGACCCTGTTGAGGGTGTAGAGCTGGTCCAGTGTTCCACGACCAGCACGAAAACCACACTGCTCCTCCTGAATCCGAGGTTCGACTATCCGACGGACCCTCCTCTCCAGAACCCCTGAATAGACCTTACCAGGGAGGCTTAAGAGTGTGATCCCCCTATAGTTGGAACACACCCTACGGTCCCCCTTTTTGAATAGGGGAACCACCACCCCAGTCTGCCAATCCAAGGGAACTGCCCCCGATGTCCACGCGATATTGCAGAGTCGCGTAAGCCAACACAACCCCACAACATCCAGAGCCCTAAGGAACTCAGGGCGAATCTCATCCACCCCCGGAGCCCTGCCACCGCGGAGCTTTTTAACCACCTCGGTGACCTCAGCTCCAGAGATTGGAGAGCCCGACCCAAAGTCCCCAGGCTCCGCTTCCTCAGTGGAAGACGTGCCAGTAGGATTGAGGAGGTCTTCGAAGTACTCCGCCCACCGACTCACAACATCCCGAGTTGAGGTCAACAGCACGCCATCCCCACCATAAATGGTGTTGGTCGCGTACCGCTTTCCCCCCTGAGACGCCGGATGGTGGACCAGAATCGCCTCGAAGCCGTACGGAAGTCATTCTCCATGGCCTCTCCGAACTCCTCCCACGCCCGAGTTTTTGCCTCAGCAACCACCCGAGCCGCATGCCGCTTGGACTGCCGGTACCTATCTGCTGCTTCCGGGGTCCCACAGGCCAAAAAGGCCCAATAGGACTCCTTCTTCAGCCTGACAGCATCCCTCACTGCCGGTGTCCACCACCGGGTTCGAGGGTTGCCACCACGACAGGCACCAACAACCTTGCGGCCACAACTCCGATAAGCTACCTCGACAATAGAGGCGCGAAACATGGCCCACTCGGACTCAATGTCCCCCGCCTCCCTCGGAACGTGTTCAAAGCTCTCCCGGAGGTGGGAGTTAAAGCTCCGTCTTACGGGAGACTCTGCCAGACGTTCCCAGCAGACCCTCACAATACGTTTGGGTCTGCCAGGTCTGACCGGCATCCTCCCCCACCATCGGAGCCAACTCACCACCAGGTAGTGGTCAGTTGACAGCTCCGCCCCTCTCTTCACCCGAGTGTCCAGGACATGCGGCCGCAGATCAGATGAGACGACAACAAAGTCGATCATCGAACTGCGACCTAGGGTGTCCTGGTGCCAAGAGCACATATGTACACCCTTATGCCTGAACATGGTGTTCGTTATGGACAATCCATGACGAGCACAGAAGTCCAACAACAAAACACCACTCGGGTTCAGATCAGGGGGGCCGTTCCTCCCAACCACACCCCTCCAGGTCTCACTGTCATTGCCCACGTGAGCGTTGAAGTCCCCCAGCAGAACAAGGGAGTCCCCAGGAGGCGCACTCTCCAATACCCCCTCCAAGGACTCCAAAATGCCCACTCCTGCTCGGCGCCTCTCACCAGGGGCAACTCCAGAGTGGAAGAGTGTCCAACCCCTCTCAAGGAAACTGGTTCCAGAGCCAGAGCCATGCGTTGAGGTGAGTCCGACTATTTCTAGCCGGAACCTCTCAACCTCACACACTAGCTCAGGCTCCTTCCCCACCAGAGAGGTGACATTCCATGTCCCAATGGCCAGCTTCTGTAGCCGAGGATCAGACCGCCAGGGTCCCCGCCCTCGGCCACCACCCATCCCACATTGCACCCGACCCCTTTGGCCCCTCCCATAGGTGGTGATTTGCGACTTATAGACTGAAAATTATGGTACTTTATATTGTGATACTTACAGATCAGTTTTTCATCAAGTCAAACATATAAAGTGTTTTTCTTGTGTCTTTAACACAAATTGCTTTACGTCCGGTCAAACTGTTTATAAATGCACAACTGCTGCCGTAACGAACGTTGATCACGTACAGGAGGGAAGTTGAGATCTGCTTCATCCAGAGGATCAGAGGAGTGGAAGATCGTTTCTCAAACGATCAGGAGTCTGCTGCGAAGCGCTTTCAAGCCCACGTGTCCAAAGTTGAGGAGGTGTACCAGCGTGAGCTGACTGCGCTCTCTGAAAACCTCACGCTGCACAAGCTCCACCGGGAGGCGGAGATGCAGACGGCTCTGGAGAGAGCCGAGGAGCAGAGGGAGGTCGTGGAGAACCTGGAGCAGGAGAAGGAGAGATTGCGTCAAGCGTGGGAACTGGAACGTCAGCAGCTGGAGCGTGTTCACGGTGAGGAAACGGACGTGCTGAAGGTGGAGTTCAAGCACCTTCAAAAGGAACTGGATGAAGTGACGAGCGAGGCCCAGAGAAAAGAGATCAAGCTGAGCATGCAGCTGAACGAGCTCCACCACCGGCTCCAGGAGCAACACCAGCTCCTGGATCAGTCCCAGAGCAGAGCACAGGAGATGGAGCTCCTGCTGAACCGAACCGTGGAGGCAACGTCCAACGAAACGCTTTCCACATCTGAGAGGAGGAGGAGCGGCCAGATGATGCAACCGTTAACGGAGCTCCAGGTCTCAAAAGTGAAGGTGCAAGACGAGCTGCAGGATCATGTGTCCATTATCAACCACAGGTCAGGAGACGATCAAGAGGTCGACCAGAAGGAGCTCCAGATGGAACCAGATCCATTTTTGTGTTTTGTAGAGAAAGAACCAAACGACATGAATGTGTTTAAAAGAGAGAACCCCAACGCTGGAACACGTCCTTCTTCTGGTGAAGAAACTTCTCACGTCTTGGATGGACAAGATGACGATGTTGACGCAGCAGACGATGGTGTAGACCAAATGAACGTTGATGAAGACGACGGTGAAGACCAAATGAACGTTGATGAAGACTACGGTGAAGATGGCTTTGTTGCTGATCCTGATGAAGGTTGGGTAGAAGATGCTGTAGACCAGGAGCAGGAGGATGCAGGACGGGACTCGCAGCTCAGGAACTACAGGGCTTATGGCGAGGAACGTGATCACGAGAAGGGTTTTCCTGAGCTCAGGCTGGAAGATCCAAACCCTGAGCGAGGTGATCTCCGTCCTGAGCGAGGCGATCTCCATCCTGAGAGCTTCCAACGGACATCAGAACCTCACAAACATCATTTAAACGAAACCCAAGCAGAAGACATGCATCGTGAGGCCCCCTCATCACTTCAGATGTTTGATGGTTCATGCAGTGAGGAGACCAGACCTTGGGTCCACTGTGAGGATGGTCTGCATCATGGGACTGTGGTTTTCACCACCGAGGAGACGAGCGCTCCTGCAGGACAGTCTGACCCTCGTAGTAGACTGGAAGACGAACTAGACGGGGCAGAACCACCGGACAAAGACCGTGAGAACCAGGAGTCCATTATCCTGAAGTTACGGACTCTGAGCTCCATCGCCTCAGAGGAGAATGTTCTCCTCCACAAGAAGATTTCTTTGCTTCAGCAGAAAACAGTAATGATCGAGAACCTTCTGGCACATCACGACACAAAGCTCCGAACCAGCCGTCAGGCTTCGGAGGAAAACCACGACCTCGAAGTGGTTTTGATGGAGCGCGTGAACGAGCTGCAGAGGAGCGCCTTGAAACGGACTCTTCTTCAGATGCGGTTCCAGGACTGCGTGAGCGACAACTCCAGACTGAAGGAGCTGCAGAAGACGGGCTTTGATTTCCAGGATCAGCCAGACTCGCTCGTGGACGAGATCGGCAGAACGAGAGCGGAGAACACTCGGCTGTTGGAGCTGCGGAGTCGACTGGGAGGGCGGGAGCTCTCTGGTTCTGGAGAAGCGGGGCGCCCCGCGGACGAGGCTCCGCCCCCGAGCCGCCGGCTGCAGGCGGAGGTCTGCTGTAAGGAGTTGGAAGAGCGGAACGCCAAACTTCGCCGAGCCATTTCAGAGCTGCAGGACGAGTCCGAGGCGTCGCTTGAAACGACTCGAGCTCGTAGGTAAAGTGGAGGAACCTGCAGGCGCCTGTAGTGGTTTGGTGTTGGGAGTGCCCCTCCGCTTGTCCCCATTCATGATGTGTTGATGGTTCCCGCTTGTCCCCGTTCATGATGTGTTGATGGTTCCTGCTTGTCCCCGTTCATGATGTGTTGATGGTTCCCGCTTGTCCCCGTTCATGATGTGTTGATGGTTCCCGCTTGTCCCCGTTCATGATGTGTTGATGGTTCCCGCTTGTCCCCGTTCATGATGTGTTGATGGTTCCCGCTTGTCCCCGTTCATGATGTGTTGATGGTTCCCGCTTGTCCCCGTTCATGATGTGTTGATGGTTCCCGCTTGTCCCCGTTCATGATGTGTTGATGGTTCCCGCTTGTCCCCGTTCATGATGTGTTGATGGTTCCCGCTTGTCCCCGTTCATGATGTGTTGATGGTTCCCGCTTGTCCCCGTTCATGATGTGTTGATGGTTCCCGCTTGTCCCCGTTCATGATGTGTTGATGGTTCCCGCTTGTCCCCGTTCATGATGTGTTGATGGTTCCCGCTTGTCCCCGTTCATGATGTGTTGATGGTTCCCGCTTGTCCCCGTTCATGATGTGTTGATGGTTCCCGCTTGTCCCCGTTCATGATGTGTTGATGGTTCCCGCTTGTCCCCGTTCATGATGTGTTGATGGTTCCCGCTTGTCCCCGTTCATGATGTGTTGATGGTTCCTGCTTGTCCCCATTCATGATGTGTTGATGGTTCCTGCTTGTCCCCATTCATGATGTGTTGATGGTTCCTGCTTGTCCCCATTCATGATGTGTTGATGGTTCCTGCTTGTCCCCATTCATGATGTGTTGATGGTTCTCGCTTGTCCCTGTTCATGATGTGTTGATGGTTCCCGCTTGTCCCCGTTCACGAAGTGTTGATGGTTCCCGCTTGTCGTCATCCCATGAAAACAGTCTGCGCCCTGTGACGTAGCTGCTTTGATCCCTTCATAGGAGTGTTTTAACTGGTTGAATCTAATCAACGTGCATCATCTCACTGGGCTCCGCTGTCGGAGACGAGACTCTGCACTGGGAGAAAAATGGCAGATGTTCTGTTGCCGGTTCACTCAAGGCTCTTCCACGGTCTTGTTTGTTCCAAAGACCAAAAAAAAGCGGTCCTCTTCTTGGCTGTGTAGTCAGCAGAACTGTATTCTTGGCCGTGCACATTATTTTACTGCCCAACTCCGCCCACATTGTACCTGCCATAGCCCGTTATGTACCCGTCCTAGCAGCTGCTACAACATTTATGATTTTATCTATTCAAGTACAAACCGGATTCCAAAAAAGTTGGGACACTAAACAAATTGTGAATAAAAACTGAATGCAATGATGTGGAGGTGCCAACATCTAATATTTTATTCAGAATAGAACACAAATCACAGATCAGAAGTTTAAACTGAGAGAATGTATCATTTTAAGGGAAAATATGTTGTTGCGTCAACAAATCCCAAAAAAGTTGGGACAAGTCCATTTTTACCACTGTGTGGCATCCCCCCTTCTTCTTACAACACTCAACAGACGTCTGGGGACAGAGGAGACCAGTTTCTCAAGTTTAGAAATAGGAATGCTCTACATTCATGTCTAATACAGGCCTCTAACTGTTCAATCATCTTGGGCCTTCTTTGTCGCACCTTCCTCTTTATGATGCACCAAATGTTCTCTATAGGTGAAAGATCTGGACTGCAGGCTGGACATTTCAGTACCGGATCCTTCTCCTACGTAGCCATGATGTTGTGATTGCTGCAGAATGTGGTCTGGCATTATCTTGTTGAAAAATGCAGGGTCTTCCCTGAAAGAGATGACGTCTAGATGGAGCATATGTTGTTCTAGAACCTGAACATAGTTCTCTGCATTAATGGTGCCTTTCCAGACATGCAAGCTGCCCATGCCACAAGCGCTCATGCAACCCCATACCATCAGTGATGCAGGCTTCTGAACGGAGCGTTGATAACAACTTGGGCTATCCTTGTCCTCTCTGGTCCGGATGACATGGCGTCCCAGTGTTCCATAAAGAACTTCAAATCGTGACTCATCTGACACAGAACAGTCTTCCATTTTGCCACACTCCATTTTAAATGACCCCTGACCAAGTGCAAACGTCTGAGCTTGTGGAACTTGCTTAGAAATGGCTTCCTCTTTGCACTGTAGAGTTTCAGCTGCAACGGCAGATGGCACGGTGAATTGTGTTCACTGACAATGCTTTCTGGAAGTATTCCTGAGCCCACTCTGTTATTTCCTTGACAGTGGCATTCCTGTTTGAGGTGCAGTGACGTTTAAGGGCCCGGAGATCACGAGCATCCAGTAGAGTTTTACGCCTTGACCCTTACGCACAGCGATTGTTCCAGATTCTCTGAATCTTTTGATGTTATGCACGGTTGATGATGAGAACTTAAAAGTCTTTGCTATTTTACGCTGGGTAACACCATTCTGGTATTGCTGCACTATCTTTCTGCACAACAATGGTGGAATTGGTGATCCTCTTACCATCTTGGCTTCTGAGAGACACTGACACTCTGAGAAGCTCTTTTTATACCAATCATGTTGTCAATTGACCTAATTAGTGTTAATTGGTCTTCCAGCTGTTTGTTATATGCTCAATTTCCTTTTTCCAGCCACTTATTGCTACTTGTCCCAACTTTTTTGGGATTTGTTGACACTGTGAAATTTTGAATCAACATATTTTTCCTTTAAAATTTTACATTTACTCAGATTAAACTTTTGATCTGTCATCTATGTTCTATTACGAATAAAATATTGACATTTGCCATCTCCACATCATTGCATTCAGTTTTTATTCACAATTTGTTTAGTGTCGCAACTTTTTTGGAATCTGGTTTGTACATTTATATTGACAAATCACACCTTACAGTAGGGGTTGACTTTGAACGTTTTTGAATTTAGCATGTCCTGGATGACTAAGAATCCTCACCAGCATATTTCAGAAACTATTAAAATTGGGTAAAGGACTGTCCAACACATTATTAAAAACTGGAAGGATAGTGGGGACCCATCGTCTTTGAGGAAGAAATGTGGCCGGGGAAAAAATCCAAAATCAAATGGAGAAAAAATACAACAGTAGCACTCTGGGCTATGTTTAATAGTGAAAGTAAGAGCATTTCACACACAATGTTGAAGAGGTGGTGGCTGACTGTGATCCATCACTGATATGGAGTTTTTTTAATCTAATCTTAGCCTGGCCCTCGCCATTCCTGCACAGCTCCGCTCAATTCTCATTTCCCTTCACTGCACAGTCTGGGACTTCACCCACCCACAAGGATTTCTCCGGTAGATTTTTGTTCGGACCAATCAGAGAACAGAAGGGGTGGAGTTTTGGACCCTAACCCACGCCCCCACCAGTCCCAGCGCGCAGCGTCCTATAAAAGGGCTCTGCCAGCGCTCAGTCAGCGAGCAGCGGCATGTTCTCATTCAAAGCGATGCAAAGCGATGCAGGATTGTTTTATATGTGACACAAATTTATTAATTTCCCCTTCTTAATCCCTTATCTGGAGTTTTCTTTTGTTTTGTTTTTTCCCAAAAGTTAAGTAATCGCTCCCTCGTCCTCCTTCTCCTCCACCCTCCTGCTGAGTAAAATGAACACGGAAATGCCTCAGGTTGTCACGAGAATTAAACTCGGGTTTTAGTTGCTGACCGAGTCCCATCAGATTTTCTGGTGTTTTGGTGAGCTGGACCAGCGATCCATGGTTTGATTTTATTGTATTAAAACGTTTTATAACATATAAACACAGAATTTGCGCAGCGAGAGAAACGCTGCAAGAGGCGGAGCAGCTGTCAGTCAAGTTCACCAGAGCACGGGGGGTGGCTCTGAGGGGAGGGAGCAGAATGCTTTCCCTGTTCAAAAGATCCAATGGTTTTGTTCCTAAGCAGAGGCCACGCCTCCAGCAAGAAACGTTTTTCAATGGGAAAAGTCCAGACCCTAGTACGAAGCGAAGTGAAGGACAAGGGTCTGGTTTAAACCAGGCTAATCTAATCTTAAAACCTTTTCATTCAGGCAGGCTTTTAATACCTAGTACCGGTAGTCCTTTGACATTCTTATGTCTCAATTGTTTTTAATTTTTAACTGGCTGTTTTTTAAATTTTTGATTGTTTGTTTTTTATTCCTGTATTGTTCAGCACTTTGTGCACCTTCTGGCTGCTGAAAACAGGAACAAGTGTGGACTTGTTCCTGTTTAAAGTGCTTTATAAATAAAATGGTATGGTATGGTATGGTATGAAAAGGGCTCTATCAATAAAGATTGCTTGATTGATTGACAATGTGAAGGGAACTCAAGGGATTGGAACTTCAACTGAACAGCTGTGTAGCCTTAAGAAAACCACTAATCAGTGAGGCTAACTGGGAAAAAAGCTTCAATTTGCTAGGGAGCATAACAATTGGGACTCTGGAACAATGGAAGAAGGTCATGTGGTCTGATCAGGGTCAATTCACCTCACAAGACCCACGGAGCATGTGGAGGGGAATTAAGTGTATAACAGATTATAAAGGCAGGAGCGAACAATGACCCCAAGACCCATCGCTGCCTGACGCCCTCAACAAGTTATACGCATGCTTTGAAGACCCGAACAGACAACCCAGCAACAGACTCACTTTACCACCGGATGAAGAGCATCTCAGCGTGACCGCAGCAGAAGTAAGGAGTACTTTCAGGAGGATCAACCCTCACAAAGCAACGGGCCCAGACAACATCCCCGGGAAAGTGTTGAAAGAATGTACTGACCAGCTCTGCGATGTGCTGGCTGACATCTTTAACACCTCACTTACCCTGGTGACAGTTCCCATCTGCCTGAAGACCGCCACCATCATCCCAGTCCCAATGAGCTCTACACTGACTGATCTGAATGACTATCGGCCAGTGGTCCTCACCCCGATAGTCGCTAAATGCTTAAAAAACTGCTCATGACCCACATCAAAATAATCATCAACATCACCGAGGACCCTCATTAATACGCATACCATGAGAACCCATCAACATAGGACGCCATCTCCTCTGTGGTCCACACTACTCTCACTCACCTGAAGCAGGACTCCTACGTCTGTATGTTCTTTGTGGACTTCACATCTGCCTTTAACACCATGATCCCCCAAACCCTGATGGACAAACTACTCACACTAGCCCTGATGCATGCTCAATAATCCAGGTAGAAAAATCTAAAAAAGCTAAGTCTGGTCCTCTGGACTAGACTTTCCGTACACTTTGTACGGAGACTTTGAACATTCCGTATGTTGCGGGAGTTTCAGAGACATTGAGACATTTATTTTCTAAACACAACGTCCCAGTGGCTTTTAAAGCCCAAAATACATTACGGCAAAGACTGGTTCATCCCAACGATCCAGTCCCCTGGCACAAACAGAGTAATATTGTGTATGCTGTTCAGTGTCAGGAGGGTGATCAGTCTTATATCAGGGAAACTAAACAGCCACTGGCCAAAAGGATGGACCAGCACAGAAGATCAACATCATCAGGTCAGGACTCTGTGGTCTACACTCATCTCCAGGTCAGAGGTCACTCTTTCAGGGATGAAGATGTTCACATCCTTGATAGAGAGGAACAATGGTTTGAGAGAGGAGTAAAGGAGGCCATCTTTGTGAAAAGAAACCGTCCATCATTAAACAGAGGTGGAGGCCTCCGGGTTCAACTGTCCCCCTCTTACAATGCTGTTATTGCTAGTATCACTCAGCCCTCTGTGAATTAGGGGTTGAACGAGTACATAATTTTTAACCTCGACATTAACATAAAAAAACTTGAGCGGCGCTCGAGTAGCCGATGACGTCACAGTGTCTTATGATGCAAAATAAATAAATAAATATAAATGCATAAAAACGTCTTTACAAAAAGAAAAAAAAGACCAACAAAACATTGGGAGCATTTATTATGCTCCTATCATTTATCATACTGCACATAAGTCACAGGAAAAACAAAACTATTAGTTATTATTATTAATATTAAAAGTGAAAGTAAGGCGCTGAAAACCGAAACTTAAAAAACAAATGGGGCCACAGCCACACCGTACCACCGCCTGCAGTGCTGTGTTATTTAAGTTTACTTTTAGAGATTGTGTTTATAGGTTTTTAATTGCTAGAGAGATGAATATTTGCTGCTTTTTGTTTGTGAAACGAGAGAGAAGACGCAGTTTCGGCCGTGTTATATATGTGACCTGCAATGCAACACTGCCCCCTGCTGTCACAATCTACTACGGTGTTCAAAGAACAGAAAATCTACAGGATGATTCAATGAGTAGCGCAATTTATAAAATTATAAACTGTTTTACCTTTTTGACATGACGGCCTGCTCCATTAACATCCGTGCGCACACAGGAATCCATTTTGTAGCGTCTACTAAAAGCTAAAAGCTACCCCGCACTCTGTTTTTATCACGTGATGTGCCGTACAGACGTTACTGCGACGTGATGACGTCTCTACGGGTAGTCGAGGTGGACAAAAAAGCCTCGATAGAAGTCAAAACCCTCGATCTGTCGAAAACTCGGTTACTCTGTTAAAGCATTACTGTGAATAGCAAACAACCATCAGGGTGCTAACGATCCATTGTTAGCCTGATGGTCCTCCATGATCATGTGAGCAGCTGGTTTCGGCTGTCATCAGCCAACTGGTTGATCCACTGTGAGAGGGTGTTATTTATAAGACTGAGCTGAACCGAGCACCTCAGACTGAGGAAGTCTTTCGGACGAAAGACGAAACGTTTCTACAAATTTTTTTTTTTGAATGTCCAGAGGACCAGACTTAGCTTTTTTAGATACTCACACTAGGACTAAGCCCCTCTGTTTGCAACTGGGTACTAGACTTCTTAACAAACAGACCACAGTCAGTGAGGATCCACAACTTCTCCTCCTCCACCATTACCCTCAGCACTGGCTCTCCTCAAGGATGTGTGTTGAGCCCTCTCCTGTTCACTCTGCTCACATATGATTGTGCAGCTACCCATCCAGGCTGTCATATTGTTAAGTTTGCAGATGATACAGCTGTGGTGGGATGCATCACAAACAATGATGAGTCCAGCTACAGACAGGAGGTGGAACATCTGGAGAGCTGGTGCAAAGAGAATAACCTTCACATGAATGTGAAGAAGACAAAGGAGATGATTGTGGACTTCAGAAGGAACAAACACACCCACGCCCCACTGAACATAAGTGGATCTGCAGTGGAAGTGGTCTCCAGCTACAAATACTTGGGTGTACACATGAATGATAACCTCAGCTGGAGCAACAACACCACCAGCCTGATCAAGAAAGGTCATCAGAGACTCTACTTCCTCAGACGGCTGAGACGAGCTGGTCTGAGCAGCCCAGTCCTCACCTCCTTCTACAGGTGTGCAGTGGAGAGCGTCCTGTGCTCCAGCATCAACGTGTGGCATGGAGGCTGCACAGTTGAAGAGAGGAAAGCTCTGCAGAGAGTGGTGAAGGCTGCACAGAAGTCTGTTGGAGTCAGTCTCCCCACCATCACAGACATTTACACCTCCAGATGCAGGAAGAGAGCCACCTGCATCATGAAAGACCCACTCATCCAGCACACACACTCTTTGCCCCACTCCCCTCAGGAAGGAGGTTGAGGAGCATCAAGTGTAGAACCACTAGACTGAGGAACAGCTTCTACCCTGAGGCTGTTAGACTCATGAATCTCTAACCAGAATAATCACTGTGAAATATCACATCATGTTGCTGCTGATCTGTTTCATGTTGCTGCTGATCTGTTTCATGTTGCTGCTGATCTGTTTCATGTTGCTGCTGATCTGTTTCATGTTGCTGCTGATCTGTTTCATGTTGCTGCTGATCTGTTTCATGTTGCTGCTGATCTGTTTCATGTTGCTGCTGATCTGTTTCATGTTGCTGCTGATCTGTTTCATGTTGCTGCTGATCTGTTTCATGTTGCTGCTGATCTGTTTCATGTTGCTGCTGATCTGTTTCATGTTGCTGCTGATCTGTTTCATGTTGCTGCTGATCTGTTTCATGTTGCTGCTGATCTGTTTCATGTTGCTGCTGATCTGTTTCATGTTGCTGCTGATCTGTTTCATGTTGCTGCTGATCTGTTTCATGTTGCTGCTGATCTGTTTCATGTTGCTGCTGATCTGTTTCATGTTGCTGCTGATCTGTTTCATGTTGCTGCTGATCTGTTTCATGTTGCTGCTGATCTGTTTCATGTTGCTGCTGATCTGTTTCATGTTGCTGCTGATCTGTTTCATGTTGCTGCTGATCTGTTTCATGTTGCTGCTGATCTGTTTCATGTTGCTGCTGATCTGTTTCATGTTGCTGCTGATCTGTTTCATGTTGCTGCTGATCTGTTTCATGTTGCTGCTGATCTGTTTCATGTTGCTGCTGATCTGTTTCATGTTGCTGCTGATCTGTTTCATGTTGCTGCTGATCTGTTTCATGTTGCTGCTGATCTGTTTCATGTTGCTGCTGATCTGTTTCATGTTGCTGCTGATCTGTTTCATGTTGCTGCTGATCTGTTTCATGTTGCTGCTGATCTGTTTCATGTTGCTGCTGATCTGTTTCATGTTGCTGCTGATCTGTTTCATGTTGCTGCTGATCTGTTTCATGTTGCTGCTGATCTGTTTCATGTTGCTGCTGATCTGTTTCATGTTGCTGCTGATCTGTTTCATGTTGCTGCTGATCTGTTTCATGTTGCTGCTGATCTGTTTCATGTTGCTGCTGATCTGTTTCATGTTGCTGCTGATCTGTTTCATGTTGCTGCTGATCTGTTTCATGTTGCTGCTGATCTGTTTCATGTTGCTGCTGATCTGTTTCATGTTGCTGCTGATCTGTTTCATGTTGCTGCTGATCTGTTTCATGTTGCTGCTGATCTGTTTCATGTTGCTGCTGATCTGTTTCATGTTGCTGCTGATCTGTTTCATGTTGCTGCTGATCTGTTTCATGTTGCTGCTGATCTGTTTCATGTTGCTGCTGATCTGTTTCATGTTGCTGCTGATCTGTTTCATGTTGCTGCTGATCTGTTTCATGTTGCTGCTGATCTGTTTCATGTTGCTGCTGATCTGTTTCATGTTGCTGCTGATCTGTTTCATGTTGCTGCTGATCTGTTTCATGTTGCTGCTGATCTGTTTCATGTTGCTGCTGATCTGTTTCATGTTGCTGCTGATCTGTTTCATGTTGCTGCTGATCTGTTTCATGTTGCTGCTGATCTGTTTCATGTTGCTGCTGATCTGTTTCATGTTGCTGCTGATCTGTTTCATGTTGCTGCTGATCTGTTTCATGTTGCTGCTGATCTGTTTCATGTTGCTGCTGATCTGTTTCATGTTGCTGCTGATCTGTTTCATGTTGCTGCTGATCTGTTTCATGTTGCTGCTGATCTGTTTCATGTTGCTGCTGATCTGTTTCATGTTGCTGCTGATCTGTTTCATGTTGCTGCTGATCTGTTTCATGTTGCTGCTGATCTGTTTCATGTTGCTGCTGATCTGTTTCATGTTGCTGCTGATCTGTTTCATGTTGCTGCTGATCTGTTTCATGTTGCTGCTGATCTGTTTCATGTTGCTGCTGATCTGTTTCATGTTGCTGCTGATCTGTTTCATGTTGCTGCTGATCTGTTTCATGTTGCTGCTGATCTGTTTCATGTTGCTGCTGATCTGTTTCATGTTGCTGCTGATCTGTTTCATGTTGCTGCTGATCTGTTTCATGTTGCTGCTGATCTGTTTCATGTTGCTGCTGATCTGTTTCATCTTGCTGCTGACCTGTTTCATGTTGCTGCTGATCTGTTTCATCTTGCTGCTGACCTGTTTCATGTTACCGCAGTTCTCCAAAATTTTAGAAAAATTATTTGTAAGTAGACTTGATTTATTTCTGGATAAACATGATACATTAAGTAAAAGTCAATACGGGTTCAGAGCAAATAACTCAACTTCCATGGCTCTCATGGAATTGATGGAACATGTCATCACAGCTGTTGATAAAAAACAATATTGTCTAAGTGTTTTTGTTGATCTAAGAAAGGCATTTGACACTATCGACCATTCAATTCTACTCGAAAAACTGGACAAATACGGTATTAGAGGAACAGCTCTGCATTGGATACGTAGTTATTTGCATAACAGAAAACAATTTGTACATATGAACAATGTAAGATCTGGCCTCTGTGATATTTCATGTGGCGTGCCGCAGGGTTCTGTGCTTGGACCGAAATTGTTTATTGTATATGTAAATGATTTGATGAATGTGTCAAGTATGCTTAGATGTGTTCTTTTTGCTGATGATACTACTTTTTTTTGTTCTAGTGATGACTTGAATTATTTGATTGATTTGATGAATAATGAGTTTGTTAATATACAAACCTGGTTTAATTTAAATAAGTTATCATTGAATATTGATAAAACCAATTATATGATTTTTAGCAAAAAAAAGATAACCTCAGTTTTTCCCTTCAAAATTAATGATGTGGAAATAGGGAGAGTCAGTGAAATGAAGTTTCTAGGTGTAATCATTGACGATAAATTATCATGGAGACAACACGTAAATTCTGTAAAAACTAAATTGTCCAAATCCATAGCAGTATTATATAAAGCAAAGGATTTACTGAATGACAATGCCTTGTATTTGTTATACAATACAGTCATAGTACCACACTTAATTTACTGTGTTGATGTCTGGGGAACTGCGTGCAAAACCTTAACAAAGCCTATTTTCATCCTTCAAAAAAGAGCTATACGAATTATAACAAGAATGCATTAATAATAATAATAATTATAATTAATTCAATTTATAATGCACTTTTCATTACTGAAAATCTCAAAGTGCTACACATATATTGAATGCTACACACATTCATAAACCGGTGGCGGCAGACTACCATGCAAGGTGCTTTCCAGTCCTACCGGGAGCAACTCAGGGTTAAGTGTCTTGCCCAAGGACACAACGACACATGGTGCGGGTCCCGGGAGTCGAACCGCCAACTTTCCGATCGGGAGACGACTGCCCTTACCACTACGCCACGGCCGCCCCGCATTATTATCATCCTACAAACAATCTATTCTATAAAATGAAACTGTTGAAGTTTTACGATCTAGTAGACTACAATATTTACTTATTAAGGAGCCAAGATGGTCTAGTGGCAGGGTTTTTGACTACGGACCCGAAGGTCGCGGGTTCGCGCCCCGGCCACTACCCAGCTTGGGGTGTCTATGAGTGCACACCTATTTCTCCAGCTCCCCGGGCGCTTTCGGGCTGCTCACTGCACCACCTGGTAGGTGGTTGGGTTAAATGCAGAGACGAATTTCGTCTGTGTATGGGAAACATACGCAGATGACAGGAATAGACATTATTATTATTATTATTAATGCATAAAGCTCAAAACCACAAACTACCTCATAATATTCAAAGACATTTTTTAAAAAGAAAAAGCTGTTACAATCTTAAGGGAACAGACATTTTTGTTAAGCCACATTATAGAACCAGTTTAAAGGGTCGGTTTACTTTAATGCATGGAATAGATTTATGGAATGGTTTGGAAAATGATGACAAAAAAATTGAATCAAAACCTATATTTAAAAAGTTGATTAAACGCAAATTCTTAAATAGATATCTACAAATGCAAAATTGTTAATTTATTAATCTTCAAAAATTGTTATGGGCTATGAATTTTTGTTAATGTATGATCATTGTTTGATTTGAGTGTTAAACAGAATTTTGTTTTTAAAAGGGGCAGATATTATAAGAATTTTATTCTTCATCTGCTTCCTTTCATTTTAAATCTGTTTTTTTGCTTTCTATATATGTTCTGAATTTGTTGTTTTATGTTTTGATTTGAGATGAATAAGGCCCTGTACACACGTAGCCGTTTATCAGTAAAACCGAACAGTTTATCATGCGGTTTAGCCTTTCATCCACACGTGAACGCCGGTTGATGTAACTATAAACGAATAATAACAAAACTCCGGCCAAAGTGAAGATTTGAGAACTCTCCGTTTTCGAGTCTGCGTGTGAACTTTCAGAACGGAGCTTTCTGCTCCAGCTGGACCGGCAGAACCGGTTCTGCCGGTCCAGCTGAGCGGCGCTCACGTCACATAATGCTCTAAAAAAAGCACTAAAAAGTCAACATACCTGCTCTGACATGATTCCTAGTCGACATTTTCCTGCGTTTTATTAACTTTGTACTCCAACACGGTATTTAATAGTAGTTAAACCTCACGGTCTGTCCACACAAACGAAAGAAAATAAATAAATAACAGGAAGTCGCGGCTGCATGGGTGAAGGGTTGTGACAGCACTACACTGCCACCTATGGGTTCAGCATATTCATTACAACTTTACAACTTCTGTGGTGAAAAAAACGGGACATGTAAACAAACATTTTAAATATTCGAACATGTATGGACAGAGATATTTTTTGTGTGCAAATATTCGTTTTTCAAACACCAGGCTACGTGTGTACAGGGCCTGAATTACATAAATAAAAATAAATAAATAAATCTGTTTCATGTTGCTACTGATCTGTTTCATGTTGCTGCTGATCTGTTTCATGTTGCTGCTGATCTGTTTCATGTTGCTGCTGATCTGTTTCATGTTGCTGCTGATCTGTTTCATGTTGCTGCTGATCTGTTTCATGTTGCTGCTGATCTGTTTCATGTTGCTGCTGATCTGTTTCATGTTGCTGCTGATCTGTTTCATGTTGCTGCTGATCTGTTTCATGTTGCTGCTGATCTGTTTCATGTTGCTGCTGATCTGTTTCATGTTGCTGCTGATCTGTTTCATGTTGCTGCTGATCTGTTTCATGTTGCTGCTGATCTGTTTCATGTTGCTGCTGATCTGTTTCATGTTGCTGCTGATCTGTTTCATGTTGCTGCTGATCTGTTTCATGTTGCTGCTGATCTGTTTCATGTTGCTGCTGATCTGTTTCATGTTGCTGCTGATCTGTTTCATGTTGCTGCTGATCTGTTTCATGTTGCTGCTGATCTGTTTCATGTTGCTGCTGATCTGTTTCATGTTGCTGCTGATCTGTTTCATGTTGCTGCTGATCTGTTTCATGTTGCTGCTGATCTGTTTCATGTTGCTGCTGATCTGTTTCATGTTGCTGCTGATCTGTTTCATGTTGCTGCTGATCTGTTTCATGTTGCTGCTGATCTGTTTCATGTTGCTGCTGATCTGTTTCATGTTGCTGCTGATCTGTTTCATGTTGCTGCTGATCTGTTTCATGTTGCTGCTGATCTGTTTCATGTTGCTGCTGATCTGTTTCATGTTGCTGCTGATCTGTTTCATGTTGCTGCTGATCTGTTTCATGTTGCTGCTGATCTGTTTCATGTTGCTGCTGATCTGTTTCATGTTGCTGCTGATCTGTTTCATGTTGCTGCTGATCTGTTTCATGTTGCTGCTGATCTGTTTCATGTTGCTGCTGATCTGTTTCATGTTGCTGCTGATCTGTTTCATGTTGCTGCTGATCTGTTTCATGTTGCTGCTGATCTGTTTCATGTTGCTGCTGATCTGTTTCATGTTGCTGCTGATCTGTTTCATGTTGCTGCTGATCTGTTTCATGTTGCTGCTGATCTGTTTCATGTTGCTGCTGATCTGTTTCATGTTGCTGCTGATCTGTTTCATGTTGCTGCTGATCTGTTTCATGTTGCTGCTGATCTGTTTCATGTTGCTGCTGATCTGTTTCATGTTGCTGCTGATCTGTTTCATGTTGCTGCTGATCTGTTTCATGTTGCTGCTGATCTGTTTCATGTTGCTGCTGATCTGTTTCATGTTGCTGCTGATCTGTTTCATGTTGCTGCTGATCTGTTTCATGTTGCTGCTGATCTGTTTCATGTTGCTGCTGATCTGTTTCATGTTGCTGCTGATCTGTTTCATGTTGCTGCTGATCTGTTTCATGTTGCTGCTGATCTGTTTCATGTTGCTGCTGATCTGTTTCATGTTGCTGCTGATCTGTTTCATGTTGCTGCTGATCTGTTTCATGTTGCTGCTGATCTGTTTCATGTTGCTGCTGATCTGTTTCATGTTGCTGCTGATCTGTTTCATGTTGCTGCTGATCTGTTTCATGTTGCTGCTGATCTGTTTCATGTTGCTGCTGATCTGTTTCATGTTGCTGCTGATCTGTTTCATGTTGCTGCTGATCTGTTTCATGTTGCTGCTGATCTGTTTCATGTTGCTGCTGATCTGTTTCATGTTGCTGCTGATCTGTTTCATGTTGCTGCTGATCTGTTTCATGTTGCTACTGATCTGTTTCATGTTGCTGCTGATCTGTTTCATGTTGCTGCTGATCTGTTTCATGTTGCTGCTGATCTGTTTCATGTTGCTGCTGATCTGTTTCATGTTGCTGCTGATCTGTTTCATGTTGCTGCTGATCTGTTTCATGTTGCTGCTGATCTGTTTCATGTTGCTGCTGATCTGTTTCATGTTGCTACTGATCTGTTTCATGTTGCTGCTGATCTGTTTCATGTTGCTGCTGATCTGTTTCATGTTGCTGCTGATCTGTTTCATGTTGCTGCTGATCTGTTTCATGTTGCTGCTGATCTGTTTCATGTTGCTGCTGATCTGTTTCATGTTGCTGCTGATCTGTTTCATGTTGCTGCTGATCTGTTTCATGTTGCTGCTGATCTGTTTCATGTTGCTGCTGATCTGTTTCATGTTGCTGCTGATCTGTTTCATGTTGCTGCTGATCTGTTTCATGTTGCTGCTGATCTGTTTCATGTTGCTGCTGATCTGTTTCATGTTGCTGCTGATCTGTTTCATGTTGCTGCTGATCTGTTTCATGTTGCTGCTGATCTGTTTCATGTTGCTGCTGATCTGTTTCATGTTGCTGCTGATCTGTTTCATGTTGCTGCTGATCTGTTTCATGTTGCTG